>APFE031570004.1:1835-82604 GCA_000404065.3 Pinus taeda
GAAAAATCAAGCTGGTAGTCCCGGTTTTGGGATCCAGGGGAAATCTCTGTGCATATGTGTTTTATGTGTTATGCTCTCCCATTGTTTATTTTCTTTGTTTTAGAATTCGTATGCAGGTAATTTCTGTACAGGGTTAAAACCTACACCACAAAGCTTACAAAAGGACAAGGTTTGGAAAAAATCATGACTGAAACAAATTGCCAAGCCTTGGATATTAATGAATTGAATAATGAACAGGAGATGGCAACTCCACAGATCAGCTAGGCCTTCTTAGATTCACCTTGGTATGCTGATATAATTTTTGTATTATTAAACCTGTGAGCTCTTCCAGGGTTATCTAGAACAAAGAAAAGGTTTTTAAAGATGAAGGCTTCAAAATTTTGTATTTTATATAATGCTTTATTTTGGAAAAATCATGAAGGTATTCTATTGAATTGTTTAGTAAAAGAAGAAGCTGACAAGGTTCTTAAAGAATTTTATGCAAGAGACTGTGGTGGACACCTTTACTAGAGATCAACTGCAGACAAAATTCTCAGAGCTAGATTCCATTGGCCAACCTTGTTCATTAATGTAAAAAATTTTGTCATTGCTTGCCACAAATGTTAGAGTTTTGAAGGCAAGAGGAAACTGTTACCCCCACCCATGAGACCAATTTCCACTGAAAAGCCCTTCCAACAATGGGGACTAGACTTCATTGGAGAAATTCACCCTCCCTCTTCTGGCCAACATAAATGGATTCTAACTGCCACAGACTATTTCACCAAATGGATAGAAGCCATTACTTGCAGACAAGCTAATGACACAGTCATTATAGGATTCTTAGAAACCAACATACTGTCTAAATTTGGCTTTCCTGAAAAGATCATCACTGGTAATGTTGTTGCCTTCAAGTCCAAGAAAATGATAAGTTTTTGTAACAAATATCATATCAATTTAGGCCATTCCACAACCTATTACCCTCAAGGAAATGGTCTAGCTGAGTCATCCAATAAAAGCCTAATTAATATTATTAAGAAATTATTGGAGGAAAACAAGAAAAATTGGCACAAGAAACTTATTAATGCACTGTGCGCAGACATACTTACTACAAAGAAATCCATTGGGACTAGTCCTTATGAACTAGTCTATGGTTTGGAAGCTGTATTTCCTTCATCTCTAGGAATTCCTGTAACGAAGCTACTACAAGAAGCTCAGGTGGAGCCCAATGATATTCAAAGGAGAATTAACCAAACCATCCATTTGCAGCAGACTAGAGAAGAAGTGTATCAAATATCCCAAGTAGTACAAGAGAAACTTAAGAAAATCTTTGATAAGAGAACCAAGGTAGAAGATTTCTACCTTGGAGACAAAGTTTTGAGATGGGATTCCAGGAGAGAAGACAATGAAAAACATGGGAAATTTGACTTCCTATGGAAGGGACCTTTTGTTATTCAAGCCTTACAAGGGAACAATACTTACTTTTTGAAGAATTTGGATGGTACAGAGACAGGAGAAGGACCAGTTAATGGTCGAATGATGAAACATTACTTTGATCCACTTTTTTAATATATTTTGATGTTAAAATGTACATACTATATCCTTGGTAATGTCATAGTTTGGATTGGATAGTAGCTTCATGAAGTTGAAGCCTGGAGAGAAGGCCCTAAGCCTCACAAGTGTTACTATCATACATATAGTAAAGCAACCAGCAGAAGGAGATTTCAGAGCACAGTCAAAGTCATTCAGAAGGCCATCTAACCTGCTGTTCTTGAATTTTCACCAGGAAAAGCCATCCCCAAGTGGAGCCAGTGTTATGCTCCTATACCAATAGGTGTCATATTTCATGATTGACTTGATAAGCTCTGTAATATGTTCATACCTTTCTTGTTGCAAAGGTTTTCCATATTGTCAAAAAATAAAAAAATTTAAAAAATGTAAAGAGAGTATACCCTAAAAGAAAAATCAAAGGGTAAAAAAAAAAAAAAGGTCAAAAAAGTGAAAGAAATGAACCCCAAATAAAATAGACCAGGAAAGTGTGCAAGTCCAAGTGCCATTACTATTTCATTTTCTGTAATAAGAAATTGTGTGCAGCTTGTTAACTTTTGCCACAATTGATGAAGAGTCAAACAGCTTAAACTTGGCTCATTCATATTTGAATTTCATGCTCTAGAATAGAGAATAAAATCTCACTAGACTGTTTAATCTTGGCAAATGAATAGATAGGTAGAGTAAATGAAATGGAGCTCAACATTTTAATCTGAGCCCTTGGATGCAATAAGTGTAGACTTAGGTAGGCTTGCCATGTAAAAGAAAAGAATGATTTGATAAGGGTTTGCGAGTCTAAGTGCACCCAAATAAAGAAGAAATAAAGTGTCAGGTTAAAGTAGGTAGGGTAGGTAGATGGTGTTGCAGAATGATACCTGTGATGAAATGTTTCCAAATGTGTTAATATTTACTTTTATCACAAAGTGCAAGGCAGACATTTCACTTGATGCATTTCAGTCAAGGCAAAGTTAAATAATTGACTTCCATTCACATTTTCCCTAAGCACTTCACTAATTTCCCCTAAGTATTTAGGTCTTTGAAAGTCAAAGGGGCTCAGAGAATTTCTCTGACTTCGAGAGGGACCAGACCCTCAGCCCAATGACCTAAAAGCCTAAGTGCTCATATATCATCCATCAATCATTCATAAAAATTTCCTAAGTAAAATTCTATTTTATTTAGGAGTAATGTACCATGTCACCTAAAAAAACCCTTTTTCATCTTTAGCCTAAGGGTAAATGTAAATGTTTAACGTTTTAACTTAGCGCTTGTTCATTATATTCATTCACATTAACTTTTAACATTTATTATATAAATCCCACACCATGTTACCCTTTTCGCATATTATTTAGTTATATATGAATCCCCAAAATATTATATAATTCTCGCCCCGGTTGAAATACAACCATAGTCGTAGTTTAAAGCAAGGATTAATAAATTCATTTGGAGTTTGTTAATAACCTACCCCACTGCGCCAATCGAATTAATTAACCATCTGGGTTAATTAATCACCTACCCTAACCAATCAAATTCACCCCGATATGATTATTAAACTTATTAATTCAGTCAGGCCCGCATACATTAACTCCTACCCAACTTTGTTACCCATCCACCATTCGATCATCCTCCCATCATCTGATGGTCGACGATCATATCGTGACCACCCTTCCCACCTCGCTTTAACTCACGATTTCCAAGTGGTTTTCTGCCGTACCTCCACCACGCGTCGCACTCCTAACATGCTCACTTGCCCCCAACCCGATACCACTTGACCCCAAAAGCGGTGTGGGGAAAACCGCTTACCCCCCCCCCCCCCCTGCATAACGACAAAGCGTCTCATCGCAATGACGTCATCTGCCCAATGAATGCCAAAAATTACCCTCCAAACCAAATTTCGTTAAAAGAACAATAAAACGTCATTTTCATTGTAAAGCATTGTGTCCAGCTCCAATGCAAAATTAACGTCCGGTCCACTGTTCCAGCTCTTCAACCGCCACCCGACTAGCAAGACTACAGCACGAGCTCCGCAGCCTACCAATCAACCTGCCATTGTACGGCTTTCCACCTTAATCTAGATATTTATCCATTATTGCCCCGCAACCCTACAATTTCAGTTTTCCACTAAAAATTCTACCTGAGGAAGCCAAAATTCAAGTTAGAAATAGTCTGTAACTACCACAAAAGTCCCGAAAACTGCTGTTTGTTTCACTTTTCCCATAGAAGTCTGAATTCCATTTTGAACACACAAGAATCAAATATGGAAGCTCCTGTAGCCCTGAATGTCGCACCCATGAATGCACCCCATAAAGACTTAGATTATTTACCTCTAACCAATGAAGATTTTCAAATAAAAGACCTATCTGGTGACAGTAACCACCTTAAAACCTTTTGCCAAATCAAAAATAGTCATCTGAATAATTCTGATATTTTTGGACTCTGGCAATCCAATCTTCCCATGTATTTCCTCCCCTCAGTCCATGTTTTCCCAGATATCATTCATTAATGTTGTGCCAACTATGACCCTATCCACAGAGCAGTTATGTCCCTATCCCAAACTGTCCTTTTTCCCATAACTGCTAAGTCCATTAATGAAATGATACAGTTCCATTCCACTCAACCCCTTGCCCCTCTTTCCCTGGGATATCTACTTGAAAAAGCCCCTGAGTTGCACAATTCAGAGATAACTCGTATTGCTCAGATGTTTATGTTACCAAACTATCAACCCAAGGGTCCACCTCCTTATCTACAGACTTGTTTTACTAAAACTGGTA
The DNA here is from genome assembly GCA_000404065.3 of Pinus taeda. Classification (NCBI taxonomy): domain Eukaryota; kingdom Viridiplantae; phylum Streptophyta; class Pinopsida; order Pinales; family Pinaceae; genus Pinus; species Pinus taeda. The sequence continues at coordinate 6,128 of APFE031570004.1, forward strand.
GACTTATTGTTGACATGATATCCATGATCATGGGATTTAATACCAGTGAATTTGTTGATGACATTACTTTAGTTATGTTGTCAATGTTTACTCCTGGACAACCCCTGCTGCCAGGTATGATTATGCCACTTTCATTGCCAATAAAATCCATGATTAATTTATGAAATTGGATAGGGAAGAAGTTATCAAATATACATCTTTTATACATCATCTATTTCTATATCATCAACCAGATGGCTTCTGTTTCCCCATCAGGAAATTGGACTCAAAAGGAAATCGAAGATCTGTGAACTTTTGGAGCTCAATCTTTCATAACACCCTAGAGTCTCCTTATACTTATAATGAATTCATTGAATGCTTTGTACATCCAGCCTCCACTCTGTTGATAGGATCTCCTCCTCCTAGAATCTCTAGTGACATGAAAAATATCCTCCAACTCTCCAAGCAGTACAGGATAGGTGACTAGTACCTGTACCAAAATCACACAAAAATCAGAATGTATGGGTGTGAACTTTTCCCTTTCAAGCTACCTAAATATGTGCCCATGAGATTGTTTGCACTAGAATATTTCAGACAGATTATCAATGCAGACTTAGTCCATTTTTGTAGTGCAAAGAAGAAAGCCCAAATAAGAATAAAGAACCAGCTAGGCCCTTATGTCATCCATTCTAGGGATGCATGGCAAGATGCGGAAAATATTTTAGAAGACCAGCTTAAATTGAAGAAGAGTTTTTGGTGGGTGCCCTGACCCAAATGGTTTCATATGTGACAGAAAAACAAAGAACAGGTTGTTATTTTATATACATCATAGAATCCCAGAAATTGAACAGTTTACAAATCAGGATGAATGGGTAGAAGGGACCTTAATAGAAGAAATTAGTGAGCAAGAAAAAATTAAAATGGCTATGAAAGATCTTGAAAAAACCCTTGACCTGGACTCTTTTGGACAGGTAACATTCAAGCTGCCTCACCAAACAGAAATTAGTACATCCTCTGCTACAACTTCTCATTAGCCAACACAGGAAACAAACTTATCAGCTACAAGGACTTCCAAGGGCAAAGAGATATATACTACAGAACAGCCAACAATGGCAGATCAGCTTGCAAATTCCAGAGAACAGAGTCAAGTGCAAAATACTCCAGCTCAAACTAAAGCAGCAGAAACTCCAGCATTGAAAACTCCTCTAAATGAGGAAAGAAACAAAAAGGGGGACAGAGAAGACATCACACCTATCAATGAACCAACGGGACAACCTAGAGCAAAGAGACAAAGATGTAATCCTCTGTCAGAAGAGAAAATAATTGAAGAAACTATATATAGCCATAGAGAAGAAAGAGCTAGCCAGCAAACTACACCATTGGGAGGAACCTCAACTAGCTCACAAACGCAGGAACTAGAAAGACAGCACAGTGTAGAAGTATCTTCCACAAGGCCACAAAGCAAACAGGCCTCAGACATTAGGAAGACTTTCACAGAGATAAAGGCCAAGAATAACCCAATAAGGCTTCAAATTTACAGTCAATATCTGAAAATGGCCCCCACAAACCAGCAGAGATTAATGTCAGCCTATGACATTAAAGAAGGTAAAATGTTAATGAGTTATTTTAAGCCAAAGGTGCAGCAACCCCATTCTATAGCAGACTATATCAGAACAAACTTGGAGGTCCTAGCCAAAGATATTCATCCCCTGGACCAGATTGACCTTCATACGCAGACTGGGGAAATGGTTTATTCCACATTGACTGATAAAGCAATACTAGCCCACAAATTGTAGAATTCCTTGGAGAATACGATTGCTCAATTAAATTTGGAGAAAGCCTCTTCTCTAGCCAAGGATAATAGAATCAAATCACTTGAAGAGATCATCATTGATTTGGGACATGATCCCAAAGATGCTAAAGGCATAAAGGCACTAATCAAGAAGAAGGAAGATGACATTGCTGCCCTAAGAAAATAGCTAAAACTGCCTCCTTCACAGTATCCTCAAACTGCATAAGTTATACAACAGAAATCCGAAGAAGACATGATGGACTTCCTCCTGAAGCTAAATGAAAGATTAAATGATACAGAGCAAGCATTGGAAAAGTCACTAAAGGAAAAGCAGGGAGAGTCGACCTCCCAGCCTCCTGAGGTAATCCCCATAGTCTCATCTGTTGTTCCCTCTACAACAACAGTTACAAATGTCCCAGCAGTCACAGAAGAAGCAATAATAGGTACATCAACAGTAGGTACAACACCAGGTAGCAATACTAATATGAGTACAGAAGAATTGATAAAGGCCATGGAAGAATTGAGATTACAGGTTACAGAGTTGAAACAGGTGAAAGAGCAACTAGCTAAGGCAAAAAAGAATTATGATATCTCCAAAATAAGTATTGTGGAAAAGAATAGGGAGATTAAAGCCTTAGAAGGTAAAGTGAAAACTTTAGAAAAATAACTCATTTTTGATAAGCCCTTGATAGAAATCAGGAAAATCCTCTGGGCTAATATCATTCAATCTATAAATGAAATATGGCCGTCAATCCAAGTGATCTATGAGCAGCTAGAGTTAGTGAAAACAGCCCATGGAGCAATTCAGCAAGCAAGAGCACAATGGGGTAAAATGCCAGAGGAAGCCAATCGGCTTATAAATTACTTGAATACCAAAAATAGAGAATAGTTGGAAGTACTTGGCATCCCTGACAAAACAGACACCCTTTTGGAAATCAAGAGAGTTTTGACCAAGAGAACGCTAATGCAGAACTTAGAAAGAAGGTGCCAAGACATGCAAGTAGAAATTAATTCTTTTATGGAGAAATTCACAGTTTTGCAGAGTAAAGGACTACCAAGTCCTTTGGTCATTAATGACAAGTTAATGAGACACATTGATTATGTAGATAAATTGAATAAGTATGCTGGTAATCAGGCTAGCTCATCATCAAGTGCAGTAGGAGTGAAAGCACTTCCAACAGGCCGAGTTCTCTATGATAACTTGGAGAACTTATTTTACTTTGAGCATGAGGTAAAGCACCTATTCACTATTCAGCCTAACTTCTCCAGATACACAGATACTGATGAAACTCTAAGAAAACTTCAGAGGCACAAATTACCAGAACAGAAATGGTGGGCAAATATGTTAGAAATTTTGTAAAATTATCTTTGGTAAAACATGAATTTTGGGCTATTCACCTCGTTGAGATAAACATAGATGAATAAATGTGAACAAGGATCAACATAGGTAAAAGAGTATCAGAACAGGTAAAGGAAATCAGTCAAATAGGGCAGCCAGCACGAAGTTACAGCACCAAGCCAAATAAAAAAGGTCTTCCTCCAGCACACCCAGCACAAATATGAACAGCACAACATCTATTTGCTTTTCTCCTATCTTCAAGACTAGTTGTCTCTATTTTTTTGTAAAAATGATTTGTCATCACTAGAATATATCTCACTCTCTTATGAGATATTTTATGTAAAATATTTGTATAAATACTCCCTCAATTGGAGTATTAGAGGTGGATTCATATACATTGCTGTAATACTGGTTTTTTAGAATAAAGTGCTGATTGGATCAAATTTTCGTATGGCTTGCTGGACAAAGAATTAATGCAAGGGACTTTTCACAGATTTCTTGAAGCAAACACTGGATCAATAAGTCCTCTATACCTCATGTTTTAAAGTTTTCTTGGTTTATTATATCATCTCTATTTCACATCTAAATGATAAACAAAAAAGAGTAATTCAGAATATGCTTTATTGCACTCTGTCTTCAAAAGTTATCATTTTCTATGTTTTCTTCTAAATTAGAATAAGCAGTGAAATCTTAATTGCTCCTATTTTCTAGTTCTGTCACTTTGATTATATGTTAAAGAATACTTAACTACTCTTTATCAGTAATCATCTAAGTTCCCTCTTGAAATAGGTTGAAGGATTCTTAATTGCCCTTCTCCCATTTTTGAAACCCATCCCATCTATTCCAAGTCTTTATTTGTTCCCTGTTTGACCACCTTGCTATGTGAAACCATCTTTTGTTAAGAAACCCAAATCCAGTAAAGCCATCTTACTTGACTCCATTAGCCCAATGGCCTAAACTACTTAGTCTTGTCCCTTTGCTATTGAATCTCACCACTCAAATTCAAACAAAACTCTAAAATTCACAACTAGCCTAATATCTTTAAAAAACAAAGCTAAAACTTAAAGAGAGAGCCCTCTCTAGATGCAGATTGGCTAGAATCTGTATCTAAAAGATTGGTTTGTGGTTACCTCAGCCTCCTTTCCTCTTCTTACAACTTCTGGGAAAACCTTAGTGATAACACCTGTTACCTAGTAATGATCCTATATCCTACTTGGGGAAATATACAATTTTCAAAGATAAATCTAGATTCACACTTGTTTTCTTTTATTTCTTAAAGAACAATGTCTTGGTTTGGTATCCAAATTATGACAGTGTCATTCACTTGATTTATAACTTTGCTGAACAAGTTGGCTCGTGATGATACCCCTTGTCTTTTGATTGCAACAATCTTGAGTCATTGCCCTGTTTTGGTATGCAATTTTGGCAATGTCAGCAAGTCATAATATCTATGATCATGATAAGTCAGCTCATGATGAGGCCTCTTATTCTTTAAGCTTATAATGTATCATTGGATTATTCCTTGAAACTCGTAATTCCCTAGGTGGGGAGGAAGTCATTGGTTCCTTAAGAATAGCTCTAGATGACAATTATAGAGTTTTTGGAAAGAGCTTTTCTATAGAGAATCTTTTTTTTGTTATTGATGCTTTTCATTGACTGATATAAAGTAAATTCTCACTAAAGGTTGTTTTTTAATCAAAATTCGTAAGGCTAAAACTAGTAGCATTTTCAGGCTTATCGCATTTGACCATATTTTTCAATAATAATGGTCAATTTTCCAAATCAGTTCTATTTAATACAAGCGAAAAAAAAAAAAAAATATATATATATATATATATATATATATATATATACTATATATATATGTATATATATATATATAATATATATATATATATAATATAATTAAAAAAAACACTAATCTTTTTGGTGAATTTCCAAAATTAACCATTTACAACCTGTTTTATTTTGAAAATAAAACTATAAACAATAATTTACAAAAATAGGAGAATTCATCTTCTATGGAAAGTATTTTTTAAGGATCTACCCATCAACAGACAAAGATTATTTTTTCCTTGCCAAATCTTGCAACATAAAAGTGGATGGACCTATGATTTCAACAATTTGAAATGGGCCAAGCCACATTTGTTGGAATTTAGAATATCTGCCTTTTTCTTCGTGAGCCTTGTCCCATTTCAAAACTAAATCTCCAATTTGAAAATCCTTCCCAGATACCATGCTTGAATCGAAGGAAGCTTTTACTAATGCTTGATGATGAGCATGTGTGATTTTAGCCTGTTCTCGTTGCTCTTCTAGCTTAAGGATCTGCAATTGTCTTAGTTGTAAAGATGAAGTTGGTGTTTCGTCAATAAATTGAACTAAGGCAAAAGAAGGAATTTCTAGGTGAGTTGGGAGAACTACTTCTTTCCCATAAACTAAATTAAAGGGTGAAGTGCCAATGGAAGCCTTTTGGGTTATTTGGTCTGCCCACAAAGCATACATCAAAGATCTGTGCCAATTTTGATGATTCTGATCAATGGTTCGCTTAATGATTCTGATTAAGTTTTTATTCATTGATTCGGCCAACCCATTCCCTTGTGGGTAATAATTGGTAGAATATGTAAGCTTAAAACCTCTTTTAAGTGCAAATTCAGTCATAGCATTGCCAGAAAAATATGATGCATTATCAAACATTAAAGCAGAGGGTAAACCAAACCTAGTGATTATGAACTGATCTATGAAATCAATGATGTGTTCAACATTAGCTGTCTTGAGAGGAACTGCTTCTACCCATTTAGTAAAATAATCTGTAGCTGTAAGGATATACCTATACTTCTTAGAAGAGTATGGAACGATCTCACCTATTATATCTAATCCCCATTGATCAAAAGGTTGATCGATATTAACTGGTTGCAAAGGAAATGATGGTTTTTTTTGTCTCCCAGTAGCAGTTTGACAAATTTGACATTTCCTTACATAGTTATGCATATCTTTAAATAATGTAGGCCAATAGTATCCTGCGCGCAAAATTTTATGTGTTGTAGCATCTCCCACATAATGTCCACTTGCTGGTCCATCATGGAGTTCCTACAACACCTTTTCAGCTTCAGATTTCTCAAGACATCGAAGGAGAATAGAATCATAATTCATCCTAAAGAGTACATCATTTACGAGTTGATATTTCTTAGCCTTCAATCTTAGAGCTCTTTTCTTTGTATAATCCAAATTTGAAGGAGCATATCCGTTCTTTAGATAAAATATGATATCAGCATATCTCGATTTAATAAAGTTTAGGCTTACCTCATACATTTGTACCTCTTGATTTGAAGATGATATTTCAGAAACAAGTGAAGCTCCAGCCAACATCTTGCAAAAGCCTTGACCTTTTACAATATTTGCTGGCCTGATCTCAACGTCATATTCTTGTAAGGTAGTAACCCAACTTGCTCTCTTTTTACACACATCTTTCTATACTAAAAGATTTCTTACTGCTAGAAACGGTACTATGATCTTTGTATGGATTTTAAGAAGAAATGGTCTAAAATATTTGATTGATTTGAAAACAACATAAGCCTATTTCTCAACGTCATAATAATTTAATTCAGTCCCTTGCAGATTTGAACTAGAAAAAGGCAATTGGAGCTTCCGCCTTGTCTTGATTGGCTTGAGTGAGTATCATGGCATATAATTTATCAAAGGCAAATGTATACAAAATAAAAGGATCGGAAAAATTTGGAGTCTCTAAGGATGGGGCATTAATAATCGCTTGCTTAATAAGATTGAATGCTTCATATTCTTCTTGGCCCCATTTGAAGAGTGAATTCTTCTTTATCATTGTTTGTAATGGTGACACAATCCTTGAGAAATCTGGAACAAATCTTTTAACAAAATTAAACTGGCCAAGGAAGGATTGCATGGATTTCTTATTATGTGGTAAGGATATTTCAGAAATCTCCTTAATTCTATTGGGATCAATATGGATTCCAGATTTTGACACTATAAATCCAAGAAGTTTTCCTTCACTTAATGCAAAAAAGGACTTTTTTGGATTAAATGAGATTCCATACCTTTGGCAACATTGGAAGATCTGTTTTAAGCCTATGAGGTGATTACCACATTTTTTAGAATATACTATTATGTCATCCAAGTAAATCACCAATGATTTGTTTACTAATCCCTTAAATGCGATGTCCATGACCCTTTGAAATGTGGCGCCAGCGTTAATCAGACCAAACAACATCTTTTGATATGCGTAAGTACCCCATTTAGTTCTGAATGTGGTTTTTAGCTAATCGTCAGGATGGACCAAGTCCTGGTTATAGCCGGAGAAACCATCTAAAAAGGACATTAATTCTAATCCTGCAACCGTTTGCAATATTTGTTCCATAGGGGGCAGGGGAAAATTATCCTTTTGGTAGGCTTTGTTAAGATTTCAAAAGTCAATACAAATTCTAATATCTCTGTTTTTCTTTCTGACGGGAACCATATTGGAAACCCTTCTAGAATGTCAAATGGGAAAAATAATTTTGGCTTTCAATAATTTATTGAGATCTGATTTAATCTAACTTTCCAGATTATGATGGATCTTCCTTAGCTTTTGTTGGGCATGTCTTTCATCAACTATCATTGGGATAGTATGCTAAATGATCGAAGTGTCGTAAATCTTAAGTTCATTGTAATTCTAGGCAAAGACACTTTTGTACTGTTTCAGGAGATGAACATAGGCTAATTTTTCTTCTGGGGCTAGGCCAAGACCTAGGTTGATATTCTGTGGCTTGGTATCCGTTCCTAGATTTACTAATTCATAGTTTAGAGTTGAACTCTGAAGTTTTGAATTGGTAGATCTCTTAAATCAATCTTTCAAATCATGTAAATCTTCCAACTTGACTACAGATTTTGGTATAGCATTATTAGTTCTTTCTTGTTGTAACTGTTTTTCATGTTGGTCTTCATCAATTATCTGATTAGTGTAAGATCCTTCTGATCTCAGGAAAATTACAATATCAGAATCATCATTAAAAATTCTCCAGTTTATAACATTATCAGGGATAGAGGGCCTAAAGATCAATTCGATTGAGTATCTGTCGGGGCTATAGTCTTCTAAGGGAATGAGCTTAGAAGCTACGTTAGCCAGGAGGTCAGCACTAGCATTTTGGAGTCTGGGAATAGGTGAAATATTAAATGCTATAAAATGTTCAGTCAGATCTTGCACTAAATATTGATAATGTTTCAAATGACCTGATAGATAATGTATAGTATTTCGTACCTATTTAATGACAATCACAGAGTCTCCGAAGACTTGTAGATACTAGATATCTAATCTGATTGCCTTGTACAGTCTTTGGACTAGAGATTCATATTCTGCAGTGTTGTTTGTGCAATCGAATTCGAGTCTACATGTTAGCATAGTTCTATTTCCTTCTGGACTAACTAATACACATCTTGCTCCTGCTCCATCGTTAGACTTAGAGCCATCAAAAAATAATTTCCAAAATAAAGATTTATTTATAGGACTATCTATAAAATTAACGCATTTAGAACTATCTGTTTGAGAAAAGTTTTCTACTTGAAACAAAACAGAATGTTCTAAGTAAGGTGAAGTACGAGCATTGAAATTTCCTAAGAAAGAGTCAACAGAATAGTTGCCAATTATATTGTTGTTGTATGCTACAGGTTCATTTTCTACTTCCAATTCCATCACTATGTATTTTTGGTGTCTTTCTCACTCAACCTTTATCTGATTTGGTTTACCATTGTAAGGGAGCCACATATGTCACCAATCGGTCGCAAAGTATCCATGAAGCTTTTCAGACCAATCCCTACTAAGAATTAAACCATAAAATTCGGGAATGTCTGCAACTAGAATATCAATAACTTGACATACCTTTGGATTAGATGACAACCTTATAGTAACTTGATTTAGCTCACTGATTACTTCAACCTACGATCGGTCGAGTTGAACTATGCGTACTACAGAATTTTGAGGTTGGATGTTTAACTTTGCACATATTGTTTTAGGTAAGATATTAGATGAAGCTCCTGAATCTACCAAACAATTATGTAATTTTTTATTGAAAATTTCGTAAGTAAGAAGAAATGGGGGAGTATGGGATTTTGACCTACCTCCAATTAAAGAAATATCATTCGGATCAACTTTGTTTGCCATATTAGTTGGAGGTTTTCCCATCTCATGAGAAGCTTGTGAGATTACAACGGCAGGAAGAGGTGCATCTGGTATTGCATGTAACTCTTTCAAAAGTAGCTTCTGTTGATGTTTCAATTTACTCAATTCATGAAAAGTAATTTTAGCCCTAGTCTTCTTCATATCTTCAACGATATTATATTCCATCTCATCAGAAACTCAGTGTTTTTGATGGAGATGAGGGATGGGATTGGACTAAGCTTGTTTGAGTTGCTTTTGGTGATGATTTCTTACCTGCAACTTTCTCTTTGGATGTCGAGCTTGCGCTCTTCTGTTTAGGACTAGGTTGTGGAGGATCGAGTTGACTTCTACTTCTGGTACTAACTGGTAATGCCTCTTGATCCTCTTTGTCTAGAAGGATGAAGTCCCACATTCCCTGTACTTCTACAACTTCATCTTCATCAGTAGGTTCCTTGTTAGAAAATTCCTCTTCTTCTTCTTCTGATTCCGCATTTGTTATAGCATTGGGTGGATTTGAATCAATTGAAGGATTTTTCCTATGAGGCTTGTAGGGTTTTTTAGAAGAAGTCTCTGCTAATTGTTTCTTAATGTTAACCATTTCGTTAGACATGGTTTTTAAGACTTTCTGCAATCCTTCTAAATCAAATGGGTCTTTTGATTGGTTTTTCTTAGGATCATCTCTAAAAGTAACCTTCTTAGACTTTCTTTCATTGACAACATTTTTCTTTTCTAAAGCTAAGATACATTTCTCTACCACTATGGCTTCCTTCATGTTTTCAGCTAAGGTTGTCTTGGCAGCCCTATCAACGAAGATCACTATGTTTGATGGTAAAGCAGATATGTACCATTCACTTCAAACTTCTTCACTAGGCTTGGAAGCAGTTGGAATTTTATTCAAAAGCTTGTTGAAACACGAGTTAAAGTCTTTGATAGGTTCTCTTGATTCAGCTTTTAGATTTGATAGATCATTGATCAGTTTCGTTGTAGATCTATCATCGCCGAACTTAGTCAAGAATTGCTCTTGGAAGATGTCCCAACTAGTGATGGATCCTTATGGTAATGAAAAATACCAGGATCCAGCTACTCCTTGTAGAGTATAAGGGAAAAGCCGAACAGTAGCATCTTCATCAGTAACACCATTTAAATTTATCAATAACATAAAGTTTTTTATGTGTTCTTCTACTAGCATGCCTGCTTCAGGATTAAACTTAGGCAGCCATTTTTCAGGATGGGCCAGTAATTGACTTAAGGGGTTAGGCATTAAGACTACCCCTGGGTTATTCCATGGGGTTTGGACCATCGTTGAACTACTAACAGAGGAAAGCGCGGATGAAGTTCCTTAGAAGGGACGAGGATGTTAAATTTCTAGTACTCTGATGGAAAACAATTTGAAGTGGACGGGTGGATGGTTGACTTTGCAATGGAGAAGTTGGAATGGATTTCGATGATGAAAGAGTCTCACTATCAGACCCTTGAGGTGACTTCCTTGCTCTTTTCCTTTTTGGTAGAGGTTGTTCATTTGGTTCAATACCAAACTTTTCACTCTGCAATCTAGTTAAAGGATGAGAAGGATTTTATTGCAAAGTCACACTAGCTTGAGATATTTCAGACTTCTGTGGTGATATGGAAAATCCTTGAAGTTTATGAATCAAAGATTCAACTTTAGGAGGTTCAATAGTAGATTCCTCTGAAATGTTTGGGTTTGTGGTAGTGGTTGTTGTTTTCTTAACTTCTTGCTTAGAATTTAAAGATTTGGAATGCAATGGAGAAGTCGGGGGAGATGTTGAGGGTGATTTACTCTTAGAATGGTATTTAGATTTAGATTTACTAGCCATTCACAGTTCGGGGCCCTCCTTCTAGTGCCAAATATGTTAAAGCCTGAAAATCGGGTCTACAACAAGGGGGATACCCACTCGGTTCGTACCTTGAAAGCAACTCCTTTTCTGTTTGGGATGGTGGGTCCGATTGGGGATAATGGGACCAATTTCCCAATTTGTGTGCGTTGATTAATATTTCTGTTTTCTAAAGATTTCTAAGTAAAATTCTTTTAATTTAAGTCTAATTTTAAAATGCAATTGTATTCTAATGAATAGAAATATTTAAGTCTAAAACTAACCTGGGATTCAACTTTTCACTTATGCGATCTAAAATAATTTCTAACAACAATTGGTAATAAGGATCATTCAATTGCTACAAGAAAAGAATTTGATAAAAATGAATTGTTTCGTATAAAAAGTTAGCCAAAACAATTGTGAGAAGTGTAGCGCATAATAAGTCATTCATATATTGAGCATAAACAGAATAGGTATCACTATACAAAAGTGCCAAATGATAACTCAAACATTCAAGCTTTCATATATAAATAACTGAGCATAAAATATTACTTAGACACATAAGCAGAAATCATTAAGAGATAAAAGTACCATTCATAACAAGTCCTACTCATGAGCTTGAGCAATATAGATTTGTCTTTTCCTAATTCAACATCTACTAAGAGTACAAAAGTGCATTTCAGTAGTAGACATTAAACACAGATATCAATAAATCTTGTTCCTTTCATTCATCAAAACCTCCTTTGAGGGTGCACAAGTGCATGTTCTGAGGAAATGTTTTTGACAAATTTCAGGACCCTTCTCTAAATGTATGAGGGGTTGAAATACTACTTCCTAAATACTAAAAATAGTTTATTACAAAAATATAGGAGGAGGTTTAAATGACCATCCTCATCTAAGGAAAAAATAAATCAAAACTAAAAATAAAACAGAATCTAGAAATTAACTATCTATGTATCTGTTCCTTGTGGTCGCAAGCATTCAGCATCGGCTAGAGGAGTGTTGGTTGGCCGACCTCTGATTTTAGTTGCCCTGCAAAAATAGAATCGGCAAGTGCTGGCGGTATCTCTTCAGCAGAGTTCATAAGGCATTTGAGAGTCATGCATTGACTGTGCGGTTTAACCAAGTACTACCAATAAGTTTCCCAATTTAACTTGGTTAATTTCTTGATGGACTCTGCCCTTTCCTCAGCTTTCTGTCTCCAGCTTATCTGCAGTTGCTGTGCCTTTGGGGGAAATCCTGGTGTGGTCTCTGAAATGAGATTTCGTCTGTGCAGGTTTTCATTGACACAGTCAATGACATTGTTTGTTGTTGTAGCTGCTTCTTCTACTGCCATGCGCCGAGTGCTGAATGGAATCGCTAGATTTTGGCCAAATCTACTTATCACCTAAGGGTGCACCTAATAAATATCGTTGGTTTTGGGGCGTGGGTCCCACCTTTAGCCTTTAGCACTTTTCCTCGTGGTTTTCTGGCTTACATGCGACCGAACTCTTAGGGGCTTTCCTTTTCGAGGGGTTTTGCCCAGCGATGTACGATTAGCACTAAGCGCCAATCGTGCATCAGAAACCACTTCCTTTTTCTGACCCAGGCTTTCTAGGTGTTATTTTCGCCTCTTGCGTGGTCTTGATGGGCCTTAGTTAGTGTGCTTTGCACTTTTTTTTAATGGTTTTTTCCTTACCGAACAGTCCTTGGTACACTCTGCCAAATCTTCATTTTCCTTGGCAAACTTTTCTACGAACTGCTTGTTGTAGGTTGCCTGCAGTTCTAGTAAATGATACATAAGCCTTAAATTTTGTGCAGTGAATGACACACTGAGGTCTTGGCTTCGAGTCTTGAATTGTCTATCTGTTATATTGGCACTGTCCAGTACCCACTTGACCATGTCTGTGTATGGAAGACTCTTCGGCCTTGCCGCTATTCGGTGCAAGAATGAACATGCAAGTTCAGTGATTGATGCTTCAGACGACCGTGCAATTCTGCTATTGCTTTAACCTCCATAACTCTCGACTTTTCTTCTTCGAGCAGACTGTACATGCCTTCCCAAGTAGTTATGTCGGCATCTCTGTTACAGGTGGTGTCTGTGTATAAGGGCGTCATCTCATTGTCCTTACAACTAGAGCCTTTCCCTTCTTTCCCATTACGTTCTACACGTTGTTGCATATATTACTATGCTTGCCGCTCCTGCGAATTTACAAGTAAGGAAAGAGATAAAGTGACAGGAAAGCTCTTTAAGTCTGAAATCATATCAAATATACCACCCTACGTGAAATAACCTTTTGATCATCTTTAAATCTTATCTCATAAATGAGCATCAGCTAACCATTAAATTTCCATTAATGCCCATAACTTGGTATCAAATTACGTGAAAAACTTTTATCGAACGATGAGCCCTACAGATCTGCGATAAAGTGATTTTGTGATTTGCTTCACAATATCGTAAATTGCAATATCGCTAATCCGTTTCATTAACAATCATTTATCACCTTATGCGTCTACGAGATGCGATTTGCAAGATCCATTATCGCATATCGCCGTATCGAGATATTTTACCTCAGGTGATACTTGTGACGTATAAAATCTATGGTGCGTGATTGGTTTTTAAGGCGTGTTATCTCGCATCACATTTTCGCAATTTCGGAAGTTTGGTTATATGATGTCCTCCATTATCCTTTGCAATGCGATGTTTTATTGTTAAGAGAACAATTTTATTCGGAACTTATCATAAAACTTACATTTTTTGGGTTTAGCGGGTGTTTTCCTAAGTTTATGATAGCATGTTTTATTCAAAGGGAAACATAAGTGCTAGTTTTTTTTTTTTTTAGAAGGGTCCCCATTCATTTAGATTTATTACTAAAACTAAATAAAAATGGGGGTTGTTGCTGGCCACAACAGGCCGGTAGATATTTGCTACAATATCTTCAAATCCCCATGATGCAAGTGGCCAAATCGCCTGTGCCAAAACTCACCGACGTCATGGCTCAACATCTTTTCTGCTTTTGAACTCAAAGCAGCACAATCCTCTACCTCTATCTTATAGAGATTTTGAACTCGAATCCCTATCTTCTTTAATTGACATATGGCTATGTGTCGAAGGAACGCCTTTCCTTTCGAAAAGATCACAACATAGCCGCTATCCTCAAGCATGGAAACAGATATCAAGTTCTTCGTCAGTCTAGGTACATGTATAACATTCTTCAAGATGAGTGGAGCTGCATGCTCCCTCTGAAAAGTAATAGTGCCCACACCAGTAACACTATACTTACCTTCATCACCCATCTCAATATCCATATTGAGATCTTTCTCCTCCAGTTCACTGAATAACTCTTTGTCATCAATCATGTGGAAAGAAGCTCCACTGTCTAAGTACTAGACACCTCCTATCATTGCAGACACCATGCATGAAATGAGGGAAAAGTCCAATTCGAATTGGGAGGCTAAAGCCTCACTCGCCGCTCCTCTTGAGGACTTCTCCTTGGACTTCTTCAATGGACAATTTGTAGCAAAGTGACCCATCTTATGACAATGAAAGCATTTAACTTTCATCATGTCTTTCTTCTTACCTCCATGATAAGAGTCTAATTTGGAATGAGAAAGTTTACATTTCCGCTTCCTCACCTTAATTATTAAGGCATATTTCTCTTCATCATCATTTTTTTGATGAAGAACCATACTTGGTGTTCCTCCTGATCTCATCCTACATCAAATCCAACCATATTCGTTCCCAATCTAGTAGCTTCTCTCAACCATTGACAAAGTCCTGATAACTATGTCAACTCTTTGGGAGTATAAGAAGATCAAGGCTCACCATATCCTCCTTGGAAACCATGATTCCAACACTTCCAAGTTCATCCCAACATTGATTCAACTTGGTCAAGTACTTTGTAATTGTCTCGTATTTCTCCATATTGATTTTATGAAGTTTATCCTTCAGTGCCAACTTCCTTTGGTCACTGCTATTCTAATGCAAGTCCATTAATGTTTTCCACATAGCATGTGGGGTTTCATTTCCATGGAGACTCAAGACAATATGATCTTGAACTCCCTCAAGAATTATCCACCTTTCCTTCACCACACACTTCTTCCACTCAGCCAAGTTTTGTGCATCAGTTGCTACTGGCTTAGGAATTGCTTGTTCAACAAATTCCTTGAAGCCATTGTCCTCTAGCACAACCTCCATCATGTCCCTCATGGCTATGAAATTTGAGTTTTCTTCCAAGGCATACTTAAGCCTCAACCCATGGAACGACATCTATCGATCCTGAAGTATGTATTGCAAATTCGACTTTCACCTATAACCCAGAATCTCAAAACTTTGAAATCTACTCTAGATAGTTTATTTTAGATCAGTGATATCTCCCTAATTTGAACTCTGATTCGACGGTCTTTTTTTTGAATTTGGGTATCATTTCCCAAGGAATCCAGATCTACAATTTGTTTCTGAAAATTTTGCACAGACATTCTTAGATATTCTCTGCAAACTTTCGACCCAAAAAACAATCTTGCTCTGATACCATCTAGAAAATTTCTACAAATCTAGCTCTAATACCATGTAGAAAATCCTATAGATTTACAATCTAATGAAATTTGCTAAATCAAGAGACAAGAATCTACTTATATTATTTACAGCAGAAGCCCATAAACATCGAGCAAACAAAAATCAACAAAGGAAGAGAATCAAAGGCACATAACACAATAAATATCTAGGGAAAGCCACAGCTCGAAACCCCAATATCTTTTTTGTATTAATCTGGAAAATCCATATGAAATTACAATGTTTGTTCTCTCTATAAAAATCTCAGCACTCAGCGAAATCAATCTCCAACTCATAATAAAGCTCAAGGCCAAAGCTTAGCCTCTTCACAAGCTTTCCAAGTCTCTATTCCAATGTGTAATTCCTATGAAGGATAGTCTGTATTTAAAGGGAAATAAATCCTCTAAAAACTGCACAATCCCTGAGGGATCAGTTCCTGATTGTAAGCACTATCAGTGCAACTCAGAAAAATCTAAAACAAATAGTACATTATCCTTGCACTCTAGTCTCAACTGGGTCTTTCTCAAAATCGACATGCATGAGTTTCTAATGAGTAAATATTTAGTTAACTAGAGTAATACTGGTGGAGTTCATTAGTGACACCACTCACAGTTAACTCACTATTTGTTCTCTCAATCAGTTTGAGAACTAATTTAACTGAACTAACTCATGAAATTGAGTCTTCTATTTTACAACTCATAATTAACTCACACTGGACTCCTACAAAGTAGGGAGAACATACACATGACGACAGAAAGTGTAAAAAATCTATGATAGGTTAACCCGATAATGCAATATAAATCAAAGCAGAATACGATAACGTACTTCTACTATCAATTTGCGAAAGCCTAAAGATCGAGCTAAACAATATAACTAGAAGAAGAAGAATCAATGGCACAATACACATGAAAATACTTTGGGGAAATCCTCAGATAAAAACCCCATTTATTATATTATCATACATGGTGGAAATACATAGGAATTATACAAAGCCTTAGCTCTCACAGCTAGCTAGCACTCAGTACAATCCTCACATATGCTCATAGGCAATCTTGGCTTCTCTCCATCCTTCCTCTCTACCCTCAAAACTCCTATTTCCTTGTGGATTTCCTTGTGGATGATTAGCCTTTTACCAAGAGGAAAACCAAGCGTTCAAAACTGCACAATCCTCATGGATGAATCCTTGACTGCATGCATGAGTTTTCTCCATGAGAAAACACATGCAACTAATAGTACACTGTCCTTGAACATTTATCTCAACTAGGTCTTTCTTAGAATAGACATGCATGATTTTCTGATGAGGGAATCTTCAGTTAACTGGAGTAGCACTAGTTGAGTGCATTAATGCATCAACTAACTGTTAACTCACTATTAGTTCCTCAAACAGTTTGGAGATAATTTAACTAGACTTAACTTAGTAAACTGAGTTAACTAATTACAACTAAAATGTAACTCAATCTTATCTCCTTAATTTAAGGGATAACTCTTGCATGACTTCAGAAAGACTTCTAACTTGAATTTCGCCAACTAATTAATTTAAAATAAATTAATTAATTATTTACAAGTAGTTGTTAAGACTAAATTCAATTTTAATTCACAATTTAATTCAAGGACAAATTAAATTGGAATATTCTTGTTGCCATATTTCAACACTCCCTCACACAAGAAAGGGATTATCTGCCACCCTGATCCTGTCTCTATTGAACTCGAATTTACTTTGACAATGCCTTTGTCAAAATGTCAACGTCTTGCTCCCCTGTCGAAATATACTGCAGCAACATGATCCTCCTCGCTACACAATCTCTAAGATGATGATACTAGATGTCGATGTGCTTGGACCTATCATGAAATATTGGATTCTCAGAGAGTTTGATACAACTCTGATTATCACAATAGATCACAGTTGGATTCATCCTCTGATCAAACAAACCAACTAGGATTTTCCGCATCTAGATGGCCTCACATGATGCCTGACTTGCAGCCATGTATTCTACCTCTATCGAGTTGAGTGCAACTGACCTCTGTTTCTTACTATACCAAGAAATTGTCGTTGACCCAAGGTTGAAAATCCCTCTTGATGTGTTCTTCCAATCTGATGGACTCCTGCCCAATCTGCATCAATGAAGTCCTATAGCTTCACTCCCTCTATCCGTCTGTACCATAATCCATACTGAGATGTGCCTTTGAGGTATCTCAATACATGCTTTGTCACCTTCCAAAAAATCTTGGTAGGCTGAACCATCACTTGACTCAGCTGGTTCACCGCATAGCACAAATCTGGTCGTGTGTTCATTAAGTACATCAATGAACCCACAAGCTTCCTGTACATAGTAGCCTCTACCACTTCTCTTGAAGTAGCAACCTCCTTCCTCTAGTTACCTGCTAGAGGAGTCTGCATGGGATTTCACTTCTCCATGTGGAATCTCCTAAGTATCTCATTGGCATACTTTCCCTGAGACACAAACAACTCCCCATCCTTCTGCCACACTTCCATGCCAAGGAAGTAATGCATGAGACCCATGTCTTTTATCTTGAATTCTCTTGCCAGGTCCTCCTCACAAGACATGATCAACTGATCATCACTAGTCAATATGAGATCATCAACATAAAGTACGATGATCAACAGCTTACCTTTCACCATGATGTGGTACAGGTTCGCATCCGCTTCACTCTTTATGAAGCCCAACCTGGTGAAGTAGTTGTCTATCTTCGTGTACCAAGCATGAGGTGCTTGCTTTAGCCCGTACAACGCTCTCTTGAGTCGGCACACATGCGAATCATGATCGAAGGTCTAAAAACCTTCTGGTTGCTCTATGTACACCTCTTCCTCAATCTAGCCATTGAGGAATGCAGTCTTCACATCCATCTAATGGATCTTCCAACCCATCTGTGCTGATAGTGCCAACATAGATCTGATAGATGAGTACCTTGTGAGAGGAGAAAAAGTCTCATCATAGTCAATCCCCTCAACCTGTGAAAAGCCACGGGCAATAAATCTTCCCTTATGATTCTCCAAACTACCATCAGTAGCTTGCTTTACTTTGTAAAGCCAACGAGAACTCACAAAAGACTTGTTCTCCAGTCTTGGAACCACGTCGCAAACATTGTTACGAACTATGGAGTGATACTCCTCCACCATAGAATCAACCCAAATTAGATGCTGCAGTGCTTCCTCAAAGGAAGATGGCTCAGTCTCAACACATTCCCCATGAAGGGCCATGTATCCAGTGTACCTCTCAGGTGACCTCCTCTATATGCGCTGAGAAGATGGTGCTCCCACATTCTCTCTCACATCCTCCAACAATCTGTCAGCTTCTCTTGTGCACTTCCATCCATCTCTAGAAGACTCTGCTTGAGTGGATGTCTCCACTCCTGGAACCTCTGCATGTGGCTGCTCTGCATTAGTCTGAGGCTCCTCCTCCTTAGGAACCAATAGTTCCTCCATAGCCTGTACTTGGAGATCCCTCTCAAGGGAAACTCGCATGGCCTTCTACTCATCAAATTTGAGATCTCTGTGAACCATTGTCCTTTGATTAGTGGGCAAGTACACTATATAGTTCTTAGGTGTATCAATGTACCCCACAAATATCCCCAACTCTGTTGTCGGCTCAAGATTTTTCTGTGTATCCTTTGTCACATGGAAATATACTGATGAGCCAAAGATCCTGAAGTGACCCACATCTGGTCTCTTGTGGGAGAAATCTTCCTCTGGTGTCTTCATCCCAAGTATGCGATGCGGGCTTTTATTCTGCAAATAAACTGCTATGTTGCATGCCTCAGCCCACAAGTGAAGTGGTAGGCCTTGGTCATGTAGCATTGCCCGTGCTACCCCTACAATAGTTTTGTTCTTCCTCTCGGCCACCCCATTCTGCTATGGGTTATGAGGTGCCGTCAACTCTCGTTTAATTCCTTCCGCTGCAAAAAATTCCTTAAACTCTTGAGAGACATATTCTCCACCATTATCGCTTCTCAAGGCCTTGATCTTCTTTCCTGACTCTTTCTTGACCAAATATTTGAACTCACAAAACTTTGTGAATGTTTGGTCCTTCTTATGCATGAAATAAATCTGGCATTTACAAGAATAGTCATCAATGAAAATCACATAATACCTTTTCTTCACTATGGATGTCATCGAGAATGGTCAACACAAATCAGTATGAACTCGCTCTAAGATAGCCTCTGCTCGACTGTCTCTATCATGAAAGGAAGACTTGGTGTACTTTCCCAAGGTACAACCTTTGCATTTGTCAACTTTCTCAAGTTTACCTTTGGGAAGTCCTGTAGATATCTGTTGCATTATATTCAGAGCCCCATGATATAGATGGCCCAACCACCTGTGCCACAACTTGCCAATGTCTTGGCTTTGCACCAATTCTGCTTTCATACTCAATGTTGCGCAATCATCTACCTCTAGTTTATAGAGATTCTTCACCCGAATTCCTATCCTCTTGGTCTGACCCGTGGCTATGTGTCTTAGGAACGCCTTTCCTTTACTAAAGACAACATCGTAGCTTTTGTCCTCCAACATCACAACCGATACCAAGTTATTCTTCAATCCAGGCACATACATCACATCTGTCAAGGTGAGAGGAGCTCCATGCTACTTCTGAAAAGCAATCATGCCCACTCTTGAAACACTATACCTTCCGTCGTCACCCATCTCTATGCACATCTTGAGGTCTTTCTCCTCCAAGGAATTAAATAAATTTTTATCATTGATCATGTGGAATGAGGCTCCACTGTCAAGATACCAAACACAACCCATCATCGATGACACCATGCATGCGATGAGGGTAAAGTCCATTTCAAACTAAGAGGCTAATGTCTCACCTTCTGATCCTTCCGAGGATCCCTTCTTAGACTTCTTCAATGGGAAATTAGTCACATAATGTCCCATCTTGTGACAATTAAAGCATCTTACTTTAGACATGTCACCCTTCTTCCCTCCATGAGAAGAATTCAATTTGAAATGGGAAGCCTTCCCCTTCCCTTTCCTTGCCTTACTTACTAAGGCTAGATTTTCTTCATCATCATTCTTGGATGAAGAACCATCTCGTGTGCTCCTCTTGATCTCCTCCTACAAAAGATCTAACCACAATCATTCCCAATTTGGTAGTTTCTCCCTTCCATTCACAGAGTCCTGGTAATTATTCCAACTCTTTGGAAGGCCAAGGAGAGTGAGGCTCACCATATCATCTTCGGTAGTAGTTATTCCCAAACTACCAAGCTCATCTCTGTAGGTGGTGAGCTTGTTCAGATATGTGGAAATAGTATCACCCTTCTCCATCTTGATTCTTCAAAGCTTATCCATGAGCGCTAATATCCTCTAGTCGCTACTATTCTGGTATAGGTCCTTTAATGTCTTCCACATTGAAAACGGAGTATCCTTCCCATGGAGACTTGAGATAATATGGTCTCAAACTCCCTTAAGTATGATCCATCTCGCCTTTGCCACACACTTCTTCGACTTAGCCAACTCTTGTGCATTAGTTGAAGTTGGCTTTAGGATTTCTTGATCAATGAATTCCTTCAAGCCATTGTCTTCTAACACAGCCTCCATTCTATCTTTCCATGCTATGTAATTCGAGCTACCTTCCAAGGCATACTTGAGTCTCAAGCCATAGAACGCCATTGGCCAACCTTGAAGTATGATATGAATTCGATTTGCACCTGCAACCCCAAACTTCAAACTTCGAATTCTCTTCTCAATATACTATTCACAGCTCTGACACCATGTAGAAAATCTGTGATAGGTTAACCTGATAACGCAATATAAGTCAAATCAAAATACTATAACCTACTTCTACTATCAATTTGCAGAAGCTTAAAGATTGAGCTAAACAATATAACTGTAAGAAGAAGAATCAATGGCACAATACACATGAAAATACTTTAGGGAATCCTCAGATAAAAACCCCATCTATTGTATTATCATACATGGTGGAAATACATAGGAATTATACAAAGCCTTAGCTCTCACAGCTAGCCAGCTCTCAGTACAATCCTCACAGATGCTCACAGGAAATCTTGGCTTCTCTCCATCCTTCCTCTCTGTCCTCCAAGCTCCTATTTTCTTGTGTTGTTCCTTGTGGATGATTAGCCTGTTACCAAATGGAAAACCAAGCCTTCAAAAATGTGCAATCCTCAAGGATGAATCCTTGACTGCATGCATGAGTTTTCTCCATGAGAAAACACATGCAACTGATAGTACACAGTCCTTGAACATTTATCTCAACTGGGTCTTTCTGAAAATAGACATGCATGAGTTTCTGATGAGGGAATCTTTAGTTAACTAGAGTAGCACTAGTTGAGTGCATTAATGCATCAACTGACTGTTAACTCACTATTAGTTCCTCAAACAGTTTGGAACTAATTAACTAGAACTTAACACAGTAAATTGAGTTAACTAATTACAACTAAAATATAACTCAATCTTATCTCCTTAATTTAAGGATAACTCTTGCATGACTTTAGAAAGACTCTAACTTGAAATTTCTCCAACTAATTAATTTAAAATAAATTAATTAATTATTTCCAAGTAGCTGTTAAGACTAAATTCGATTTTAATTCACAATTTAATTCAAGGATAAATTAAATTGGAATATTCTTCTTGCCATATTTCAATAGAAAGACTTCCAATTTGAATTTCCTAAGTTAAGTAAGTTTATTAAACTTAATTAACTAATTTTAAGTTACTATGAGAATAGAATTTGAATTTAATTCACAGTTTAATTCAAGGACAAATTAAACTGGAATTTCTTGTTGCCATTTCTCAACATTCAACACCCATATTCCAGGATTGAGGTAGTACCTTGGATAATCCCCCCCTTTAAAGGACATCCTCAGGTGGCACAATGGGAATCACTATTTCTCATTGATGTAATCAATCCCCCTGACATTCAACATCAACATAAGTTTTCATGTCAGGGTAGTATCGTACTTCGTGACCATTGCAATTCTGTCATTTAGTCAAATACCCATGCATCACTTAGCACCTCACTCAACAAGGCTTACATTGTGATGTGGGGGAGGTACCCAGATTCGAATACCCATGCATCCACAAGCACCTTACTCAAGAAGTGCTTCACCTTTCCGATGCATGGGGGCACCTAATTCAATCTATTTGTCGAGAAGAGCCCCTACGGGCATCAACAATTGTTAGGTAAATTTGACTCGAGATAGAGTCAAAGGACGTTAAACAGTGATGGTTTTGGCGCACATGGTATTGTGCACCCATGGTATTCTGCCCGTGGTATTATATGTAATGGAGCCTATAAAAAGCTGGAAGGACTTTATTGTAATGCAAGGGGCCTAGAGGTGAGCGGTGAAGGCTCACTTCGCCGGATTGGCTAGGGTTTTGGCCAAGGATAATGAAATTTCATTATGATCGGGTTTTTCCCTAGATTTGGGGTTTTCCCAGATAAACATGTGTGTTTATGTGTTTATGGTTGTTGCTAGTTATTTTTTATATATATTCCTCTCAATAATTATTTATGTTCTGCTGTAAATTTCTTAACAATTGGTATCGGAGCCAAAGGTTGTGTATTGGCTTCAGACAAATGCTTTTTTTGCCAAGGGTTATTTGGCCTGGTGGACATAGAAAGGATTGATGCATAGTTTGTTTGCAGATCTAATCTAACTGCAGCAAGAACAAGGTTCTAGAAATGCTCAGATGGGCCACTATGCCAATGCTGGAGAATGAACAAGCGAATTAGGGTTATCTTGAACGAAGCTCTGTGATCTGGCAGCATTGCTCAAAGGCAGGTATGAAGGAAATGTTTGATCGGTCAGCTAAAGATCAGTGCGGTCAGAGGTGTCAAAGGTCGTGGACGGGCGAGATCCGTTACGAAAAGCTCATCGATGGTGGAAATTTTAATATAGCTCCTGTGGCCATTTTAGAGGCATCTATGCTTGCACCTGAAGAGTTATTTATAGGTGAAGGGCTTGTTAAAGATGAAGGTGAGTTGACCCGAGAAGATAGGAAATGTCTGCGAGCAAGGAAAAAGCACAAGCATAAAACTGAAAAAGGAAGGAGCAGATCAAGTTGGATGAGAATAAGAGTGAGAAAGGGCTGGCTGAAATATATGAGGCTGAGTATATGCAGTGCACTGAAGGCCTCCTCGTGAAGTCACCCCAGGCGAGGGTTTCAAGGATTCATCTCAGAAATTAAAGGCAGTTAAACTTGGCAAAGAAGGCAGCAAAGAAGCAAAACAAGGATGCCCGAAATTGAGAGAAGATGGGTCAAAATAGCAGCAACAATAAACAAACAAAAAAAATTAATGAAGTCAAAATTATTGCATGTAAATGGGCATACTACTGTAAGACCTGGTAAAGCATGTGTACCCCTGGGTAATCACCAGTAAAGTCTGGGTTAGACCTAGGTGATAGGGGCGATGTCGGGTTAACAATACCCCGGGTGAAAACTTTGAGGGGGGTAAGAGCTAGAGTGAGCGGGATTGTCTCACTTAGCCTCGAGCCTTGAGTCAATCATCATCAACCTTCAGCATTTCAACCACCACAATGTTTACTAGACATAATTATTTCTTGTCTGGTTGTATGAATTTGTCACTAGTCATCATAACGAGCATGGGACATGCCCACCTCATATAACCACATTTTACTTTTTAGGTTTTCTTCGAAGTATGCCTATCCTTTATCCTCAGTCAAGGTTTTTTCCCTACTCATCTCTGCAACAAGTTATTCTCTCTCTCAAAACATGAACCAAACTCTCGGTTAGAACAACAAAAACGTGATTTATTTTGGCTATATGCTTGATCCTAACTTCATACATTTGGGGGAAATTGTTAATACTAGAAAATCGTACACATTTTTGTACAATCCAAAAGACACCCAAAATCATCCAACAGACTACAAGTGAATATTTTCCAGCTGAAGACATCGTGAAAATTTAAAAATTTAAATTCTCCAAAGGTCTCATATGGAAAATTGAGTTGTGCAGCCCATTCAAAGATAGAAATTAGCGATGGTGCAGATTTTTCTTCGATAGTTGTGCAACTGTGTGGCTTTTTTCTAGATAGTCATGTGGTCAAACAAAAGTATGAATCAATATTCCGAGACCACTTCACACACTTGGAATTGGGATTCCCTGACATGTACTACTCAAGGATAGTCAATTTCGAGTCTCCCTGAAGATATGCAGACCTCAAAGGAATCCTATTGTCCTACTCATAAGTATTTTTCATTCATGAACCAAGAGAGGGAAGAGAGATTAAAAAAATTATATATAAACAGGCCATGGGAGAAGCAAAATGAAGGAAATGTTATGTTGGCCAAATTGCTCTCAAATAAATCCTACATTTCATTGTTGAAGCAGAAGAAGTAAGAGCATTAGTATGTTGGCCATATTGCTACTCAGCAACCCATCATCCTAGTGAAATAAGAATCCACCATTGAAAGAGTCTTCATAATTCTTTGAGAGAGAGGAGAAGCTTGCAAAGATATTGAGGAAATGAACCTCCTTTATGAGGATCTTTGTGCACCATAGCTCAAAGAATTCTCTTCAAGTGTTTAGTATTCATCTACTGTATTCATCTTCTACCACTAACAATCGATAAAGGGATCCATTTTCGATAATTTTGTTGACTTGTTTGCTTCATTAAGCATTATTAATGTGTTTATCTCCTTGTTTTAGTTTATGTTTGTATATGAATTGTTCTCACATTGGCAATTCTTTTTTTATATTTTTTTGTTCACTAACAACAATCAATCTATCTATATTCCTTTGCAAGGAACAACCAACTGCTAAGGAGGTGTTTTTTGGTACACCATTGCTACAAAAAAACTAATATATATATACATCGGAATATTTTATTTAAAACTTCAAATGAACATTCAAATATTGTATTTATGGTTGAAACTGAGAGTGAAATATTTTTACATTTACTTCATAGACTCGATAATTTCAACAATAGACTCATAATGAAAGTGGAGTTCTTGATGTTCTATAATACTTTTAATTAAAACTAAACCAAAAATATATTTTCATTTTCATTTTCATTTTTCATTATAGTCACATTGTTCTTTTATTTAGGTAATACATATTTTTTACATGTGTCAACTTCACGTTGAGTAGAGTACATAAGTAATTATACATCTCTCTCATATTGGGCTATAGAATGAGCCTCTGAACACAATCATTCAAAATTAAATCCAATATGACTAGTTCCAACATTTAATTGCATAGCAAGATAACTCAATGGATAATGACTACTTCTTAAAAATAATTAAAATTTTACTTATTTTTTTGTTAAACTAAAATGACACTCTAACTATTATATTTTTGTATTTTAATTAAAATTTGATAATACAAATTTTATTGAGAACATAATTTTTAATTATTTAAATTGTAAATAGTTTTAACACCTTGTAAAATTCTTAAATCATTGTTATACAAGCATTGAGAGGGATCAAATTTCTCAAGGTGCAAACCTTTCCTCAAATTTTGCACTCAAAAAAGACTTTTGCACCTTGATATATTTGATCCCTCTCGACGCTTGATAGATCGGGGGTTAATATGGATCTAGGTTGGTTATATAATATTTGTATGTGTATCTATGTGTCTCTTTCTTATTCCCTCTCTCTATCTCACCCCCCAAACATACACACTCTCCCTTTTCCTCTCCCTCTATCTCCCTCCCTCCCTCTTCTTCTCCCCCTCTCTCTCTCTCTCTCTTCTCTCCCTCTCTTTCTCTTCATCTCTCCCTTGCCACTCCCTCTCTCTCTCCACCTTTCTCCCTCTATGTCTTTCTTTTTCCCTCCCTCTCTCTTGAGTGCTCTCTCTCTTCCTTCCTCTCTCCATCATTCTCTCCCACCTCTCTCTCTCTCTCTCTTGTAAATTGGATCCCATTATATTTTGTTTAAGAATATATCTAAATTAAAAAAACTCAATTGGTTGTAAAATATTAAAACTATATTTTGGATCAATCATGTCAAAGAAATTACAATAATGAAAAACTTAAAACAGGCATGCACTATCTTCCCTCTATTATTATTAGTCAATATGCTTCATCTCATCGCTTGGATCCTTAATTAAAATGATCTATGCTTCATCTCATTGCTTGGATCCTTAATTAAAATGATCTATGTTGATTCTTAATAATTTTATTTATATTATATAAATTTCACATCTTTATATATAAATTATTCTCATTTTTAATTTGATTAAAACCTTGATTTAATTTTTATGGGAATCTTTTTAGTAGTAGTGAGGATAGAGGGTTTACATATATCTCAAAAGTAATTATAACATTTTTCCTTATAGAATTAATTTAAAAAATGTTATAAAATTAAGTTGAAAAAAAAATGATTGTGAAATAAGTTAGGCTTCTTGAGCATGTGGTATTGATAAGCCATGATATTGGCCCATGGTATTGTAACAAAATGTATTTACATGTTAATAATATCCATAGTAAAGTGGAAGTGAATATCCATGATTCATAATTATGTCATACTTTATAAAATATTTTGATTGTGAAATAAGTTATGATTTTTGAGCATATAGTTTTGATTGGTCATGGTATTAGCCCATGGTATTATAACAAAGCCTATTCACAAATTAATAACAAAATCAAAATATAACAAATTGACTTTAACTTTTTATTATTAATTAAATCAAAACATGTTTATTTTAATATTTTTTTTAATATTATATTACTTTTAAATGTTTTTTTTAATTATAATAATATATATAAATATTTAATGTTTAATTGAACTTACATATAAGAGCAAACTCTCCTACCTGACAATAATATGAAAACTATACGTCTGGTAGCCTCTTCCTTGCAAGATTCATGCAATTCATTATCGTCGCTGTAACAGAAACCATAAGAATGGGTGACGTCAAATAAATAAATAAATATATACTCACAAATTTTGTTTTGAATAATTCTCTCCAACATCTTTAGAATAATGCAACTGGCTTCTTTGAAATATATATATATACGCTAACATCAATATAATATTATATATACACACGCTAACATCAATATAAAGTCAGAAATATTTTTTAATATCTTTGTGCTTATGTGTATATCTTTATATATATTTTTAACTACAGACAATCCCGTTATTTCTGCTGGGTATGACAATAAATCTGACGTTGTTCCACTGCCCATGCCCTGCAGAAATAAAGGGAGTGCCTGTAATTATAAATATATATAAAGATATATGCATAAGCATAATGATATTAAAAGATATGAAGTCAATTAATATTGGTGTTCCTGTTTTTATATATATAAAAGTTAAAAGTTAAAGAAGGCAAATGCATTATTCTAAATATATTAGAGTTATTCAAAATAAAAAAATGGAATATCTATATATGTATATCAAATTTGTGGGTTCTGATAGCATTCTATCTATAAAAAAAATATCAGAGAGGGTCAGTCAAAATCCTGTGGGGTTCTAAATCATTAAAATAATAATATTTCTTTTGGTTTGGTTTGGGTGGTATTTGGGTCAAAAATATTTTTAAATTTTTGAAAATGATAATAAAGATAATAAGGCTAAATAAATAAATAGGTAGTTGATAAATAGATATAAAATTATTTATTATGATTTTTTTTTCAATATTTAACTATTTTTTATTTATCATTTTATATTTAAAAAGGTAATTTAAATAATGAAAATTTGTAATATCACAAATTTATATAAGAAATTATTAAAAAAAATTAATATGTGTTATTTTAAATTCGAGAAGACAATTCAAATGACAATAGCCATGATATGAATTATTGTGTAAATTAAAATATCCAAGATTAAATGTCCCAGAGTATGGAGTAACCTGATTTATGGAGAGGATTGTGGCAGGCCCGAAGGTATAGTGGTAGTGGCCAAATTGACCCTGTGTGACTCGAGGGTCAACTTCCTCTAATGGATAAGAGATAAAAGTCTCTGTTATGGATAAGTTCCACAAGCGTACTTAGGATAAGAAGCTAGGGAGAAAGAAAAAACACTATATTGAAGAGTTTAATCACACTCATAGAAACACTATATTGAAGAGTTTAATCACACTCATAGTCATCAACGAAAATGTACATAGGGGCCAATAATTCGTGGAGAGCCAAAATTCTTATTACTGAGTTAAGGACTAATTCCCATCAACTCCGTTGTGAAACAGGGCACTCGAAAAGGTCAAAATAAGTGTGGGAAGAAAGAGTATCTTTTTTTGCTCTTCCAGAAAAGTGGAAACGCAAAAGCATTTCATTTTAGAATGTGAGGCCTTCAAAGACAAGGGAAAGTTATGCAGATATTCTAACAACTACCTCTCGGGATAATTTATTCAGTGAGGGGTTTGTCGAGAAGCTTGGAGCATTTATTATGAGGCTTCATAGGAATAAGGGTTGAATACAAGAATCAAATAGTGAAGCAATTTGTCCCATAGACTATCTTTAGCCTCGTTGACATTAAAATATTTTCATTGTTATAGAATTTAAAAATAAATTATTTTCTTATGTTTTAAAATATAATATTAAAAATATTGAAATAGAACTTTTTGAATAGGAAAAATTGTCCATAACAATTTCCAATCAACTATGTTAAAAGTAGTAGAACAGAATTTGGATTGGAATATAGTTAGTTGTTCTCTTTACAAAATTTGTAGATTCTCATACACTATTTATTTATTTTTTTCTCCACAAAGACTAAATTCTATTAACTGTAAAGTGAAATATTTTTACATGGAGTTGAGGCCTCGGTGATTAGAGCCCGAGAGCACTCAACACAGCAGAACTGCCCTGTTACAAAAAGAACCTGGGGAGACCAATTACATAGAGCTAGAAAATAGATATTAAACCCAGAGATAGACTTGTAGAACGAAGATAGAGACATTGATAACAGAAAAGCCGAAATTCGTAGCAGACCAACCAGTAAGTAGACCACCACTTCCCCGAAAGGAAGCCAAAACAGCAGACTGGAGATGCTGAACCTTGACTATGAGCAGAAAAGCCTGGAGGTGGCCATCTGAGTAGTGTCAAAAACAAAAAGGAGGAAAGCAATCACAGGTGGCATTAAGCTTCCATATCCTCACCAGGTGTCTTCTCCGCAGCCAGACATGCGCTGCCAATCCTCAAACTTTCATTGCCATCCATCTCGCTGACAAGGTTCGCCAAGGAGTGACTAGTGGCGCCAAGAGTCCCATCCCCAGCAACTGGGCATATGTCCTCAAGGGGTGGAATGCTTTTGGGCGGAATGTCCTCCTGACCAAACTTGTCACTTTGCCGAATCTCCGGACCTCCCTCATCCATTGAATGCTCACTGCTCTGAGAAGGATTAGGAGCAATGCATGACAGAGGGGAAATTTGACTTTCTTCTTCCGAAAGGATTATGGTAATGTGAGCAGTAATCAGAGGCCTATTCAAATTGCTCTGAAATTCGAAGTGTGTTGTTTGGAAAGCACTGTTTAGAATAGGCTTATGCTCAGGGCTTAGGGGAGGCAAATCCTCATGAAAGGAGGAAAGATTAATGGGTGACTGTTCAGGGTCCCCAGAATGACCGACGGATGGATGAGTGTCATTGCCTCGACGCCCCCCAGAACGGTTCCTCCTGCTTTGGCGAACCATTATGAAAAGCGCAAGGGAAGGCACAGAGAGACCAGAGAGACCAGAGGCAAGAACAGGGGTATGGCAAGAATGACCCAGAGACCAAATTAAACACACAGAGAGAGCTCGAGACAGATATACAGCATGACCAATTCTAAATTCAAGAGTTTTGGATAGCTTACCCCTTGAAACTGTGCTAATCCTCCTGTGCGGAACCTTGGCGTAATCGAAACTTTCCCAGAAATACAGAGAGCCTGCCTGAAGCTTGCCTCTGTTTGCAAGATTCTGCCTATCACCAAAACCCACCTCCAACCAGAGCCCGGAGCCGAAAGACAGAGCGTGAGGAGTGAATAGAGCACAGAGGGTTGACATGATTATAACAACCATAGTGTTGCGTTGAAGCGCGCACTCCATAAATGCAAAAATCCTGCATGATTGAACCTTATTAACTACCTTCCTCTTGCGCGAGGTGAAAACCTAGGAAGCCACGCTGCCCTGCAGCTAACAGTACCTGGTTTTATTAGCTTGCATGATTTTCATTAAATTCCATTGTGCCACCCACATCCGAGGCTCATACACTATTTATTCATCTACTTATATTAATTAAATGGTTGACAAATGTTGATAGGTTTAAGATGGTGAGGCAAATAATGGAGTTGGTAAGAATTCAAATCTTAGAGTTGGAAGTTAGGAAGGTGGTTAAAAAATTAAGCACAAATGCACATTTATAAAAAGAGCAATGTAACTAATGGACGAAATGACTTTTTTGGCCAAAATCCACAATACAATTTAGAGCAAAATTATTATTTCTTGTTGTTTAAAATGCACTCTTGAATACATAAATGAATTCCGAACCCTAAAAAAACCTTTGACGCACTATACCTTTGTAGATTAAACTACTTAAACTTATGATTCTTAAAAATATCTGTCGGATTTTGAACAAAATTGACCAAGAAAATAACAATAAAAATTATTTCATCTATAGTTACACCACGCAATCTCCTCCACTTGGATGTTAAACAAGGCTTCCCTAAGTTGTGGATCCAAAGCCTTATCCTGTCCATATTTAGAAGTGGGGATAACAATGTTCCCTCTAACTATAGGATTATCATGATTAGCCACATTTTAGCCAAACTATATGGGCTCATTCTGGAAAACAAGATTAGCACTTAGCTTGAAATCCATGGTAAAAGTGACATTGGGCAAGCCAGTTTTAGAAGGAATAACTCTATGATAGACCACCTTGTCACTCTTAGGACCATTATCGAGGATTGTTGTAACAATACGACTGATCTCTTATGTTGTTTTGTTTACTTTAGGGAAATCTTTTGACACGGTTCCTCGAGAGAAGTTATGGAAAAGACTTGATGAGTGAATGGTGCCGCTCGAGTTAAGGTTTGTTGTTATTAGATTATACAAGAATTTTATTGCCAATCTTAAGACCACCAAAGGTTGGTCTACTAATATTAAATGCAACATTAGTGTTAAGAAAGGGTATCCCCTATCCCCTACCCTTTTTTTGCATTTACATTGAAAATCTTGAGAAATGCTTAGAAGTTGTTGGTTGTTAAGGACCCAAGCTCATTGGCATAGTCATTACTCTTCTCCTTTTTAATGATGCTATCGTTATTTTGGCCAGGAGTCCCAAAATCCTCAATAAACAGCTTAAAACCCTCCATGATTATTGTTCCAAGATGGGTATGACTGTTAATACTGAAAAGACTAAAGTTATGGTTATTAAATCCAAAACGATCGCCTATGATAATTTCATTTATGATAACATTTACTTAGAGAATGTTTCTTCTTACAAATATTTAGGTATTGACATCCACCATCGGCTCAATTAGAACTATAGCATTGAGAAAAGGATTATAGGAGGTTAGAAAGTTTACTATGAGCTTGAAAACAATTGTAAGACGACTAATCTTTGGGTCTAGAGTAAAAAAAAAAATCCTCTTCGAGACTCTAGTCACCCTTGTTATTTTATATGGTTGTGAGGTGTGGAGGTGTAGTCTATCTATAGATTCATGGAGAAAGATTGAAATGATACAAAATAAATTCATAACCTACAACCTCAATATTATAGGTAATACTCTCTATCTTATTCTCTTAATTGAGGCTAGGCTTTCCCCCATTGAATGCATAACTATGTTTAGGTATTCGTTGCATAAGAAAAAGTTGTACAACATGGAAGCCAAGAGACTCCCCAAAATTCATTCTAACTCTAATCAAAACCACCTTCGACTCAAGCAAGGGTGGCATAAGGATGCCAAGTCTTGGCTCGATCATTGGGAGATAAAGGAGGAGATCATATTAGGGAATAAGGATAATATTAAAAATGTCATTCCTTCCAAATTTAAGGATAAGATGTTGAGTGATAAGGAGTTAGAGGGGAAAAGAAAGTTAAGATGCGATAAGGAGGTTGTCAACCCCACACTTGCTAACTAGGATTACCTTTCTTTCTTAACCAATGATAAGAAGAGAATGAATATTGCGAGGATCTCTAGACTGAAACTAGTCATTGGTCTATTCCCAAGATAACTTGGGATGAGAGAATATGCCTCATTTTTTATACTAAGAGAGTCAAAGATGAGAAACACTTTCTCTTGGATTGTCCAACCCTTAGTCACATCTGCTCTCATTTCCAAGAAATTTTCCCTACGACCAACCTCCTCGACTTGTTCAGTCAGCAAAAATATAGTGACCTCGGAACGCTTATTTCCCTCCTTTTTTATCACAAAAATAAAATTTTAAATAATCCCAATTAACCGCTTCTTTCCTAAGGTCCGATAGACCATATTGGTCTTAGTGGATGTTAATCATCATC
The DNA here is from genome assembly GCA_000404065.3 of Pinus taeda. NCBI lineage: Eukaryota > Viridiplantae > Streptophyta > Pinopsida > Pinales > Pinaceae > Pinus > Pinus taeda. The sequence continues at coordinate 39,146 of APFE031570004.1, forward strand.
ATCATAAAATACAAATAATTTAATAAATTTAATCACAACTTTTATAGCATGTAAATCAAGAATGTATTACTTTATTATATTTTAAACATACAAATAGACATTTATTTTCATAATTTTTTAATATTAATAATTAATTATTATTCTTTTATATTTTATAATTATTTCTTTTAAATTGGAAGAGTTATTTGTGTTATGAATTTATTTATTTACATTTATTTCTAATTTTTAGAGATTTTTTAAAAGAGTTTAAATTAATTAGGTATTTTAATTATTAAAAATATTTTTATTTTTATTTCGTAAGCTTGGTAGGACACATCTTCATCAATGTCAATATAATCACCCACAATAGGGGCTAAGGAATTGAAGCTTGGAGTGCCTTCACATCAAGGAGTGCCTTAACAGGGAACCTAACCACCATCTATCCAAGACCCTGTGGACACTTATTAAATATTTTTTTAAATAAATGATTTTTTTTAATTGATTTGTTGCATTTTTCTATGAAGAAAAATAATTTATTTATTTTTCCTTTTTCAATGTTGTTTTCGTGGTTTTGTTTTTTTTTAATCTACTTTTCTATTAATTTATATTCATGCTACATCATGATAGGCTCCACAAACAAAAAATATAGGCCTCATTCCTATTGGACTTGTTAGCCTAAAGATGAAAGAAAAACCAAATTACAACCAAGCTAATGACATTACAAAGTCATATACTGATAACTCAAAATGACCAAAAGTCACAAGTACCTTAAAACAACTGATTTTCATCATTGGTTGCAATGAAGAACCTTAGTTGGGCCACCTTTCTCATTCTTTGGAGGTGGAGGAGGATGGAAGACGTCATGGAAATGGGCTTCTCTATGTTCCATTCTACCTTCCAAGCTTTCTAATTTGTCATGGATTCATTTTTTACCTCTCCTCAGTGACACCATTACATCCTTCATCCTCCATTGGTTCTATTGGAGATCGTTCATGAACCCTATAGCTTCATTACTATCCTCATACTTGTCCCGAGCCAGTTGCTCCAAAAGAATTGTAATTTGATTAAGGCACTCATCCAATGCATCAAAGGGAGAAGGAAGCTCAACTCAACTAGGAGAAAAGCCCATTGGTTGGTCCACTTCTTCCCCTAGGTCATGGTTATATTCATTATGAATGACTCCATGGCTCCAAGCACCCCCTCCACAACAAGCATGGCCCCACTGACGTAGCATGGAGCCCCAATAGTCCCAGTCACCTTGGCCACCCCACAAGAAACACAACCAATACATCTCCCAAGCCCTCATAATTATAATCACCTCTTTACTTTCCACTCTAAGCTCCCAAGGAGATGGCTAAGGACCCCAAGAGTCACAATTCACTACCAACGGTAAGATAACCTTCATAGAGAAACACTCCACTGCCCAGACCTTGCAGTGTGTTGTTGCCTTCCAAACATTGTCAGTGCACCAATGTCCACTATTAACACCTTGAAGATTAACCCGTGAACCCGTCACCAAAGACCTTAACCTCATCATGTCGATGAGTTTCCTAGCTAGTTCCTAGCAAAATTCCCACAACCAACCAACCAAAAGGTGAAATCTAGCAAGATAAGTGAATAGACTCCTGATTTAATTCAAAATAATTGAAACTTACCAAAGTGAAAATTCTACCACTACAAATTCCATAAAACTACTGCAACACCATCATCACCAAGAGATTACCCCCTCAATCCTAGATGCCACACCCACTCAAAAATAACTTTTTGACTTGCATTTAAAAAAACAACAACACTGACTAAAATTCCTCTGGCTTGTGTAATTTTTTGTCTCACAGGAGTGGCACCGCCAGTGTGCCACCCTGCAAAGGAAAATGCACAGAAGCTCCTACCAACAACAGCCACATACCCTTCCTTAACCAACAATGCTCGCCACCCTTTGCCCTATATTATTTATCACTCTGCATCTCCAAAAATTTGGATGCTTTAATGTAAAAAGAAGCATGTCGGGCACATTTCATCTCACCAACCAATGGATGTGTGAGGATGATGAGACCCCCATCAAATCACTCAAAATGCCTTTTATTGCCCCCATTGAGGATTCCAATGTTATGTTTTATTATTATTTTTCTAAATTAATTATAATAGATACTTTCTTGTTTCAATATTTCTTATTTATAGTTTTTATTATTTATTAATTATTTATGCATATATTTTAATGGAAATTTTTAGAATTTTGGTAAAATATTTAGGAGGTTATAATTTGATGGCATTCTAGTTTAGTAAGTAAAAACAATTATAGGGATTTTTTTAAAACACTCTTTATAATGTTTTCTTTTCAATATTTAAATATTTGTATTATATGTTTTTTTGGTTTATTTTTGTTGTAAATATAATAATCATGATTAATAGGCTTCAATTGATTAAGGCATAGCCTGTGTTCCTCTCAACTAGAATGTGTTGATACAATTTTTCGAAAGATCATGAATTCTAGTTGTTTAAAATATGTGTTTGAAAGCATAAATGGATCCAAAACCTTAAAAAACCATGGGCCACTCGAATTCTATGTATTACACAATGAAAACTTATGATTCCAAGAAATCCAGCCCATATTCAAGCAAAATTGATTAGAAAAGATACTCAGAAAGGAAAAAACATCTAATACTTAGAATAAGTTATTGATCAATCGAGAGTAGCCTCATTAATCATGATTTGTATACCATTTGAACTTGAGTAATCACTATATGAGGAGGTTCTATTAAATTAATGTGAAACCAATCATCCTTCTCAGTAAGTGTTAGGCCAAGGTTGTGATGCAATTCATGAGGTGGAGGGTGAGGTGGTAGATGGGACTAGATTCATTACAAGCATGGTTGCCAAGGAAGGAGTTCATCAAGTGGTTAAGGGGCTCAAAAAGTATTGATTCCCTTAATTGTCATCTTTGTTGTATCTAGAATACAACCCCACCTCCAGTCCTTACCATGTGGGTGACAACCATTAATGCCTTGCACAAGGGAGGAAGCCAACTCAGTTGGAATCATGTGTGGTGGCATTTCAAAAAGACCCCCAACTGATTTATATTATCATGGATATGAATTCATGAGATGACACCAAACATGAATGCACTATTATCTGTAATGGTGGATGTAGTCTCTAAGTTTCTTGCCTAGTTGGTAGTTGACCTATTTCAAGGCATGGTTCTACATCTCTTCTCTTTGAATTTTCTTTTGAATTTTTTTTTATTTTGAGGTTAATTTAATTATGGACTCCTCACCTTGCTCTAATAGGTCCAAGGGATAAGAACTAGGTACTAGAACTCTCAGAACTATGGTAGTCTGAAATTTTGGTTTTTTAGTTGCTAGGGGTTTGGATTTAATGGTGCCCACATGCAGATGAACTAGAAAATGGAAAAATTTGTCCCAACCTCTCCAAGCACAATTGGAACTATGGGCATTGTTATGTGATGCACGTGAAATAAGATATGGATCATGCAAGAAGCCAATTCCTATATCAATTGCCATCAAATGGTAAGGATTCCATTGAGGATGTAGATAAGGAAGTTTAAATGTTGTGGGAGGGCACTAATGCGGAAAGGATTCAAATGAAGGCTCATTGTTGGGTCCAAGGCCTAGGAAACTCCAAAACTCATGAGATGGGGTATTTAAAATAGCTTGAAATGTACTATACTATGAAGGCCATGGTGGCTTAACCCATCACCCCAAAGTAGTTTGAGATTGTATATCTAGAACAATTCTCAACTTTTGAGAGGAAATTTAAGGATTTTTTCAAAGGGTATTTGGTATCCAAATTTATGTTAAACATGTTGCAGAGGGAGTTGAACATGTAAGTGAGCATGAATGGTCAAGAGCATCGAAGTTTCCCTGAAGAACCCAATTCTAATTCCATAGTACCCACTTCAACCTTTTTCTAGCTTATTTGGTACTCCTAGCTTACACAAGATTGGTCACTATAAGGAGGAGGTAACTCTAGGACCCCCATTGGATCATAGTTATTTCTCTACAAATTTTTTGTTATATGGTGTTGATATTTTACAAGAGATTTATGTTTTATATCCATGTTCATGGCTTTAGCCTATATTTAGTTGGTGGACCTCAAGGCTACATTATTTTGTGGAATAAAAACATTGTAAGTTATTTTCTATTGTTCACTTCTATTCTACGTTTTAGGAGTATCAAGAGGGTTAGGATTCTCTTGTGGAAACCCTCTATAAATCTATAATTTTTTTTATATTTTGTGCATATAATGTGAAATAGAAGGCTCAATTTTAAGTTTATATGTGCATGTGTATGTTAGTACAATGCTTTACCTTTATCTCTAACTTGGAAAGAACCAAAACATGTATATTCCTCATATGGAATGTTACACACAAACACACGATAGTTAGCAAGGTGCTTTACCTTTATGATAAATTAGTACACATATATGTGAATATTTATGGTTTTTTTCCTTTTGTAGTTTAGCACTATTTTGTTATTTGTGTTCCTTAAGATATGTTGTACTTCTTATTTATACATAAAAACATGGACTATAGCTAAATGATGAATTGGTCTTAGAGAGTATTACTTATGCCTAATCACAAATTAAAGGAACCCTCTAGAATAATGTAATAGTCAGTTAATCATAACCATCTTACAACAAAATGAATGGTGGTGAATAGATAACTATTTGAAATATTTATTTGTTAAGAAAGAAATAAATTGTGAAGTAAATATATAGATTTATAATACATATTGCTATCTCCCACAATTAAAATAACACGTCAACCATTAAAACATCAAGTATTAATAGGAAAACAAATTTATGAGAAAGGTTAACATACACAATGATGGTCCCAAGGGGCAACTCAATTGGTGATCAAAATGATATGGAATTATGCAAACTAGGAGATCCAGGGTTCAATCCCTCGGTTGTGACCTAGTATATGGAGAGGAGGACAGGGTAGGCCCCCAGAGGTATAGTGGTAGTGGCCAAAATCAACCCTGTGTCATTCGAGTACAAGAATGACCCAATTATCAATTCCTCCGGGTTTAAAAAAAATGGGGGGAGGGAATAACATAGACCATAATGAATCCTCCATTTTAACCATGAATCCTTCTACATGTATCATATTAAGTATGGCCAAGAACAACAATAGTTCACACACAATATTTTCTCCTCAAGGCAAGGTGAAAAAATCATACAATCTTCATGAATAAATAGTAAGGATGCATCATTTCTTAGGGTTAGGCGATGAAAACTAACCATTGGAGATTAGTTAAATAGGTAACTAGAAATCATACAAAGGAATTATTTAATATTTTAGATCTATTTATAAATTATTTGATATTCTAAATTAGTTATAAATTCTATTTAATATTACATTTTGTGATGGTGATTATTGGGGGTTTTTCTTGAGTGAGATTTGATATGATTTTTCTTGATATGAGTTTATATCTATAATTGTAGACTATGGAATGGTAAGATATATTTGAGATATAATCCAAAACCATCTTTCTTTGTGAGATCTTATTGATACTTACATCTTTGATTTTCCTTGCTTGAGGTTTTCGCAATATTTGATTGCCTTACTTGGTGACTTGTGATCTAGATAGGTTTTTAGATGTTGTGAACATGATCAAGTGACTTAGTCAGTATTTGTTTTTTATTCTTATTTAAAAGGTATCAAATAAATTTCAAACTTATTGTGTGCTAGGTTTTGTTTCCATTTTTAGGGTTTGGGTTGTTTTTCCCTTGTAAAGGAATTGTAGGATTGGACTTCGGGATTTCTTATTGTATTATAAATACAAACTTTCTTTGTTTTGTTTTATGTGTTTTTTTTTTTGTCTTTATTGATAAGAAATATATCACATCTTGTTTTTTCAAATTCTTAGTTTCAAACTTTTGAGTGCTTGAATGGTGCTTTTGCATTAGTGTTGGAGTGGATGAGCTAGTTAGTGTATTGGTTTCATTTGAGAATTTTGTGTGTACTAAATGTTAGTATGTGTGCCTTTCTTGTTGCTTGGAAAAAGGAAAATAGTTATCTACCCTTCCCTTATTTAGTTTTCATCAAATTTTGATGAATTGCATGATTAATGTAATTTGGATTTTAGGATTGGCCTTGAAGTATTTAAACACCATCATAGTTACACTCCATACCTTTAAGTAAACAATAGCCAACAAAATAAAAAACTAATAAAATTTCCTTAGAATTTTTTGTTATAGCTCACCAACATAGATTAGATTATCTATCCTTGAAATAATATTGGAGAGAACACCCTTGTTGGGCATGGAATCCCCCCCAAGGCATGTTTTGGGGCTTAAAGCCCAAGTTTTGACCAAATCTTTTGTAAGCTCCACAAATTGCAGGCACGGAGCGCGAAGTCATAATAGATTCACAGGGTTGTCCGCCCTAGTTTTGTAATGTAATGTTAGTTGGATAGACCTACCCATGGTCTATGGACCATGGGATTGTATAAATAGAGCGAGGCTCTAAGTGTATAACACAACTAAGGGGAGAATAGAAGAGAGGCATGAAAAGTCTGAGTGATTGGGTCAAGTGTAGAGTGTGTATGTGGGTCGTAGAGTGGGAGAAGGCTCTGTAGCTGAGTTCATAGAGGCCTAGTAGTCTATAGCTGAGTGTGCAGACCACTACAGCTGAGTGCACAGGGCGAGTCGAGTCTGTAACTGTGGAAAGAATCAATAAAGAGAATTTTGGTTATAATTATGTGTATATGTTCTTGGGTTAATGCATGATTGATATAACTTGTAAATATATTGTTTATTTACTGCGCACCCCTGTATGAAGGTTTTATGTTGTTAAGTATAACTCAAAGCACTCAAGTAGGCAAAGATAATTAACTAACATTGGAATATAAGCAAGGTCTTGGTAATAGTGAAAAATGCGGCATAGCCCCTGCACGCAAGGAGGAACCGCAGACTAGTCAAACTCATTAGACATCTGTAGGGTGTGGAAACCTGGTTCTAGCACCCTCCCATACTACTTTAGGTGAGACCTTAGTCTGTGCTCTGTGGACTGTTGCCGAAAGGGCCAATAGTACAGGGATTTGTTTGGCTAACTAACTCTGAACCTGGGTCAGGCCCCAGCAAGCCAACAAATGGTTCCATTGCCAAGACCAAGATCTGCATAGAGATGTCTAATGTTGTATCACTAGAATTTGACAAAGAAAGGAATTGAAGAGTGGTTGGACAGAAAGATTCACAAGTTCGTGGCACAGGAAAACAGGAATCTACGATTATCAAAGGAAGAGTGGTTAGAATTCTACTTATATATGGAAATCCATGAAATTTTCTTTGCATCCTTCCTTACTGAGTTTTACAAGTGGATCATGAGGGTAGCAGATAGCCAAGGGAGGTGTAAACTCGACAAACTTATTGTGTGGACTCCAGAGTTGATGCGTAGACTGAAAGCATTAGAAGATAGGATCGTGCGCGCTGTCGATCACTGGTTGGATCAAATCATCAGAGGATTCATCACCAAATTTGCGGTAGATACTTCAGTCAGCTATAGCGAGGCAGAACGACTCTTCCTTAAGGGACTGCGAGCTAAGTACGTTAAATCTTTGAACACTTGGATTAAAATGCTATTGTGTGAAAAGCGAGTTATGTGAATAGATTGATGTTTGGGGCTATGCAAAGTGGGAGGATCTATAGAAACGAAGATAGCATAGAACTAGAAACTAGCCACTTGATTTCACCTCCGCGCAGAGGTGAAGAAGAACTCATGAAGGTTTCACCAAGAAGTGCAATCAATCTGATAAAGCAGAGAATTCCATGCATACCAACCCCATCCACACCACCACCAGTCTCACCATCTTCACCCCCAACTTCACTCATACCACCTCCGCCACCATCCCGAAGCAGTATGGCTCTCGCGATAAAGCTACCAATGTTCAAAGGAGTAGGGAATGAAGACCCAGACCAATTTTTGTTCGTGGTTAAAGTGGTATGGGAAGCACAAAGTGTCACAGATGACAATATAAAGAAGGAAACATTGGTAAGTGCTCTGCAGGATGGCACGCTAACCTGATACATTAAGGATTCCAATGACAATCCGAATGCAGGGATAGCAGATATCTAGGCTATGCTAAACAAGGAATTTAGCATACCAAAATCAGAGGCATAGTCGATCATTGGATTCAAGGAAATCACAATGCTACCAGGCGAAACCCCGAGGGAACTAGATCAAAGACTGAAGTGCACAATTCGTGAAGTGAACATGACCTTAGCAGATGGGCAACACCGCGAATGGTTTGTAGCCTTATTAACACCGCATCTATGGAATGCACTGTCGCAACAAAGGCTAACAACTCAAGCTAAAGCTTTGGATGTCGCAATGAGATTGCACGAGACTCCGATACAAGATCCTAACCTGGGAGTCCAGCAGATCCACGTGCAGTTGAAAAATTTGTGTTTGGAGATGTAGAGTTTGAAACAAGAAAGGATGGCTTGTCCAAAAGTGCGCGACGAGGTATGGTGCGTAAAGTGCAAGAGCCTGGGGCACGACAAGGACCACTACTCGGTGTTTGTAAATTACCTCGCTGGAGGAGGACCAATGCCATTAAGACCAGAGGCAAAAATAGGGCCCAGCACGGCACCTGGATTATAGTGCGTGATTTGTCAGATAGGAGGGAAGCATACTACAAATAACTGCATCTATTACAAAAGTATACGCAAAATTCCCAGTAGTTGTTCTGTAATTTCTGCAGATCAGTGGGACATGATGAGCACACTTGTAGAAGTTATGAACTAATGATGGATCAGACTCCTACCTACAGAGTTCAAGCCAAAACACGAGCCCTTGATCAAAACACAAGAATGGTGCGCACCGGATTTCAGGGGTACGAACGAGGCCGAGGAGGAATGGGACCAGGAAGAGGACGCGACCAACTGATATGATACAATTGCGGAGGGCCAGGACATTATGCCCACGACTATATGAATCCAACATGACCATCGTACTTGTATTGTATATTGTTCGATCATGAGACAGAGGACTGTCCAACACTGATAGAGAGGTTGTGTGATTAAGGAGCACTCCAACCTCCCCTAACTCAGAACCTACAAATGATGAGGTTTGAGCCGCATGAGGAAGAACATAATGTAAATATCGTGCTCTGAAGTGGTATTACAACACGGGATGACAAGGGCAAGCAGCTCAAAGAAAGTACCTGGGTTGGAAAGGCTCCAACGAAGGAACCTAAATTTGATTTGGAGCACGCTAAAGAGACATTCATGGAAGCTAAGAAGAGCTTCACGGATGCCTCCACTTCAGGAAGTAAGGACAGACTGGAGTCGGAAATGGACCCATCGATGCTCACTACATTCCTGGAGACATGCAGGAAGCTGCTACGTGACAACAAGGCTATGAAGGGGCTGCAGGAACTCATAACTAGATGTGCTAGGACCACGCCAAGAGAACCGCGTGTAGTCCAGAAGCTCGGGAAGCACACGATGCGAACAGAAAGAGAGATAAGATTGACCGCGCAGATCGGGAAATATGAAATGGATCAAGTGATTTTGGATCTAGGATCGAACGCGAACGTCCTGCCAAAGCAGACATGGGAGTGCATGGGTAGGCCTGCGCTACAATGGTCTCCTATCCAACTATGAATGGCGAACCAACAAAATATCCTACCTATGGGAAGATTCCAGGGAATAACAATAGATATCAAAGGTGCGAGTGCACTAATAGATTTCAAAGTGATAGAGATTGTTGATGACAACAATCCCTATCGCGTGCTACTGGGAATATATTAGGCCACTAACATGAATGGAGTGATAAATCTAAAGAACCGCAAGATGATTTTTGAGAAAAAGTCACTCCGAGTAGTGGTACCTTTAGACCCTGCTAAAGGATCGTGCTACACAGAGCCAGTGCGTGACTATGATAGCGACGACGATCTAGACTGCATCTATAAGATAACTGCATAGGAGCAAGATTGGGTAAATCCAACTGCAGATGGTCGAATATCTTGGGAGCGCGAAAGCTCCTGCACATCAGACTTTGATGAAGAGATAGAACGATGGTAGAACCGGTTACACAAGGTAACCACGCTCAACTGTAACATGATGATAAGGTCACTGCAATGCATAGCAATAGAGGTAAGGGATCTGCCTACGTACAATGGATTAGGTGAAGTCGAGGAGTTCGTGTACAAATTTTAAAAAGAAGTGTTGGAACAACAGTGTTTTGACGCTTTGAAATGGGTACTATGCGCTATGCCTGCAAGGTGGTGGGGTACGCACCAACAAAGTTTTGAGGACTGGTGTGAATGCAGAAGGATGATGCGCCTACAATTTGAGAAGCCTCAAATACAGATAAAAGCTCAGTATGACGGACGAAATGGTCACGCACCCACCTTTTTCGATCGATACAGGCATATGCTGCACAGCCTACCCAAAGGCACACCATCCGCACGGTAGGAAACACGATCAGTAAGCAGGAGCGGGAAATACAATGGCGTGAACAACCCCTCCATTTAGGATTAGGATGTATGGTAAGACTAAGTGCGTAGAAGGTTATCTACATGGAATCCTTGGACAAAGTGTGTGAAGTACTGAACAGGGTCCACAATATGAAACAGATTGACTAGGACCTACACGTACTAGCGGTTCTATGGGTGTATAGTACCACGTGCAAGAACTTCACCATGTAGGCACTGCCAAGGCTGGAATATGAGATGAACGTTGTAAGCCCTCTAGTACTTGAAAAGGCTAATCCATCACTGGTAGGGACGATGATTTGTGGAACCTTGGAAGCAGAAATCCAATAGGGAAACCTTTGACTCCAAGAACTTGAAGAATAAAGGGTAAGGTTAGGAAAGAAAAGAGAATTGGTGAAAGCGAAAGTCAAGAAGCTGGAGGACAAGATTAAGGAATATTTTCTCACTGAAAAAACTAGGATGGTAAGGTAGGGTGTGTATGATCATGTTGACAAGTTTGAGCACTATCGTCATGAATTGATCAGTTTGATACCTTGGCTTGGACTGCATATTGCCAAGCATAGTGACCAGGGTAGCGCGTTGCAAATGGTAAAGTGTGCGATGCTAACCATAACAATAAAAGATGGGGATTCTCCAAGAACCATAATGGAGGACAGGATGGAACTTTACACAGGTGGTGCAGCCACCTGACTAGCCAAAGGAAATACAACCTTAGCACTCCAAGCAGTTGAAAGGAAGCACGAGACTCTAAACTACTCTACCCGGAAGCTGTGCGAGGTTGGACCTACACGCATAAACCAAAAGTCACAAGGCCTGTGACCATGAACGGGGGGCTGCGCTGTCGCGTGGATTGGCCAGAAAGTGACCATTGAAGTCACTATTCATGACGGGATGCTCGACTTGAGGCCAAATGGAGTGGGTGGAAGGAATTTAAGACGCAATTTATGGGCAATATTTGGGAAAATATACCGCCAAGAAAGCATTAATGAACCGGAATTAGGGGAAATGGTCGAATTTGAATTCAAAAAGCGCTTTAAAATACAAAGGGCTGCCCAGCAAACAACATTTGATCATTTGCAAATTGAGTGATTAAGCAGAACCCTGAGTGTTGTGAGTCGAGCATTGATTGAGCCCCTGAGTTCATGAGTGCTAGATTTCTGAACGAGTACGATGGAAACTACTCAGGATGTCATGGACATAACAGAAACGGCTGCTGAGGAGGCTGCGCAGGCCCTGACTATGGGGGATGTTCCATAAGGCGCTGGAATTATGGCAAAAATCCCGAAATCACCGCGTATGCTAAGACCCAAGAAGGACAAACAAGAAATGGTCCCCTTATGTGTGTCCCCGTGGAACCCGCTACGCACCAAACTATCAATGGAGGAGAAGGGGAAAGTCATCACCATAGAGATGGATGAAGAAGAAGAAGATCTGGAGGACCTTATCATTGCACAGGAGGAAGATGAAGGCATGGAGGAGGACACTCAGTCTGCACGCTCTGCAACAAAATTTCTTGCCTATGTCCCCCCACAAAAAGGGAAGGTGAAAATGCCCAAGGACCTGGATGAGACCAAGAGTTCAGTCCAGACCTCGTTCCTCCCAGATAACATTATGTTTGAAGGCACGCACCTGGGACGTGTGCTGAGCCTAAAATTTGAAGATTGGGACCTCGTTGACCATGAGAAGTTCCCTCACTTGGAGACAAGGAACCTCATGAAGCCCAAGCAGAACACTGTGGCGAGGGTTACAGAGCTAGAGCCATGGAAGTGGTTGCGCGGAGTGGAGAAGGCTGGACTACTGATTTTTTTTTGGGTGTTGCACTTCCAACCCACCCCAATAACCATTTTCGTCATCAGGAAGCTGCTCTGCCTGGTGCATCATGGGTGTTTGTGGCTGGAGGAGCCCATCCCCATCACAACAGACCTTATTCACTGTGTCTCCCAACATCCATGCAAAGGAGAGGACCTCGCGAACATATCGGAAGGGAAGGGCAGTGACTTGGCCATCGCAGAGGCCATGAAGAAAAAGTACAAGCTAGTAAAGAAAATAGGGGGCTACGCCATCTCCACCACCAAGGATAAATTCGTGCACGTAGCGACCCAAATCCTAGCAGGAAAGGTCATGTGCAAGTGTCGTGCGGATGAAGTCCTCGCACCAGTGGTAGCACTGGCTAAGTAGTGCACAGAGGGGGTCCAGTTTAACTAGTCTGAGTTCCTCTGCAAGGAATTTTTAGAAAATTGCCATGAAGCCCAGGAACAAGGCAAAACATTCCACTACACATGGTTGTTTTGTCCATAATGCTCATGGTTGGGGAGTTTCCAGAGGATAGTCAATTCCCCATAATTGGCAGGGACCTACCAGAGGCCATGAAGTACACTTCGCTCTAGGCCACGAAGGATGTTAAGCAGATACACGACAGCAAAATCTTCTGGGTGTTCATGGAAATGAACCTCAGAATGGGGATCAACCATAAGCCATGGTTGTCACACACTATTTACAACAATCTACAGGGTTTTTCCGAATTTAAAGCAAATGTGCATAACATCTATATCAAGGCACACAAGGACTTGACTAAACAGTGGACAAAGCTACCATTCGTAGCCACTGACAACATCATTTTCAATGTCCTGGAGGCATGGCCACCAGAGTGGCATGCCCTGGACATCGTAGAAATCGAGAAGTCGGCGGCACAATGAAAGAAGGACAAAGCCAAGTTGCGCATCGCACAACTGGCCAAAAAGAGAAGAAAAGAAGTAGCAATAGTAGAAGTGCGAGCAACTGGATGCGGCATAGAAAGCAGCTGAGCAGGAAAAGGCCACATCAACAACAGCAACATAGGAGGTAACCACGACGGCGAGTGAGGGCCAAACAATGCCTTCACATGGGTAGGAAGCAGAGGAAGCAGAAATAGAAGAAGGAGGTGCGAACCCACAAACCGTGTCAACGCAGTTGAAACTCCAACACCTAGTCGAGTGGGTAGGGTCATGGAAGAAGGTCAAGGCCTCAAAATCGTCCATTGACCCAATCACTCTAACTGAGGGTGATCTGCACAACATTAGTGAAGTGGTGCGTGATGTCATCAATGAGGCTCTTCAAGATTTCATGCAGGAGAACCATATTGTGTTGGGGGCCCTAAGAGCATAGTTGCAGGAATTACAGGTATGCCCACCTCAGGTTGGTACAGTCAGATCCTCAGTAGCAGAGCAAATGTTGTGCGCACAGATAACGAACACCATAGTGCTACCAGAAGGGGCACTAGTGGCATCAAATAAGGCCGACCAGCCTTCGGCTAGTGCACTGAAGGCTCTCGGTATCAATCTAGCAGCACTCCCGCGCGAGACCTTATATGTGTTTCAGGATGGGATAACTGCAGAGCTGCGAGCTAGGAAGAGCCGCGTGCTCCAAGTCCTCAGTGAGAAAAAAATAAATATGGAATAGCTAAGCTTGCAGCGTGACGAATTGGTGTCATAGACTCAACAACTGGTATAGGTGATAGACGAAGCTTGCCAAAGCGTCCTAGCAATGGCCATCCCAATAGAAATACCAGCGGAGGTGCGGATCTAGATATTAGCAGCAGCGATCTGCGAGGTGAGGAAAGAAATGACAAAGGATCAGCTAGAGCTGAACCTTTAGATCGCCGAGCTGCAGTGAAAGGTGCAGCCATCCACTCCCCTAGAAGTCAGAGAAAAGCGCGCTCGAGCTATCATAGCGGGATTGGAGGAAATTGGCAGTGCAGTGTGAGACTACACCAGCATGTTGGAAGAATCATTTGAGGTCCTCACAAATCTGCAAGAGGAACCCAACATCCAGCGCTTGGAGATAGAGGCATGCAAACTCCAACAGTAGTTTGATAGCGTTAAAAGAACTGCGCAGACAGTGGCCCTCACTTAGAGGCTCGCGCGAATGCAATAGGCTAAAGCGCTAAAGGAGCAGGTGGACGTGGCACGACATAAGGAAGTAGTCATAAAGGCACGTTTCCAGCCTTGGATCGATGAGGCCTTCACCATCATGGATGAAATCGAAGGCAAGCTCGCACATATGTAGGGGATGCACACATTGATGCAGAGAAGCACTCTTGACACAGAAGTCTCGGAGTAGTGTATGCAACAAACCCAATAAGTGGCAACTCTGTGTGCTGCTAACCTCTCCGCAGTTCGAGAATAGTTGGAGGGACTCCGCGCCAAGATCATTGTGTCGATAGAGTGACTCGAGGGCAAGTCACGATGTTTGTGTTGGGGGCCTGTTGGGCATGCAATCCCCCCCAAGGCATGTTTTTGGGCTTAAAGCCCAAGTTTTGACCGAATTTTATTGTAAGCTCCGTGAATTGTGGGTGCAGAGCGCAAAGTCATAATAGAGTCACAGGGTTGTCCACCCTAGTTTTGTAATGTAATGTCAGCTAGATAGACCTACCCATGGTCCGCGGACCATGGGATTGGATAAATAGGGCGAGGCTCTAAGTGTATAAGATAACTAAGGGGAGAATAAAAGAGGGGCATGAAAAGTCTGAGTGATTGAGTCAAGTGTAGAGTGTGTCTATGGGTCATAGAGTAGGAGAAGGCTCTGCAGTTGAGTGCGCAGAGGCCTAGTAGTCCGCAGCTAAGTGTGTAGACCCCTGCAGCTGAGTGCATAGGGTGAGTCGAGTCTGTAACCGTGGAAAGAATCAATAAAGAGAAGTCTAGTTATAATTTTGTGTATCTGTTCTTGGGTTAATGCATGATTGATATAACTTGTAAATATATTGTTTATTTACTGCGCGCCCCTGTATGAATGTTTTATGTTGTTAAGTATAACTTAAAGCACTCAAGTATGCCAAGATAATTAACTAACATTCGAATATAAGCAAGGACTTGGGTAATAGTGCAAAACGTGGCACAACCCTTAGATAGGGTTGCACGAAGGCAGTGTATCAGGTCTTGAAGAACGGGAAATTTCACAAAGCAACCTACGTGTAAGGAGGAACCGTGGACCAGTCGAACTCATCAGACATCCCCAGGGTGCGGAAACCTGGTTCTAGCACCCTCCCATACTATTTTGGGTGAGTCCTCAGTCGGCGCTCCATGAACTGTTTCCGAAAGGGCCAGTAGTACTGGGATTTGTTTGGCTAACAAACTCTGAACCTAGGTCAAGCCCCAACAAGCCAACAACCCTTCAAGGCTATGAAACTTAAATTAGCTCTGTAGGTTTTAACCATGTACATAAATTACTTGCAAGTGAATTCTTCAAACAAAAAAAAAAAATTGGTGAGAACATAAAACAAATATACATAGATATTTTCCCCTAGATCCCAAAACTAGGACTACCAAATGGATTTTTCATTATATTCCTTTGAATGTTAAAATACACACACACACAAACATATATATATATATATATATTAATATATATATATATATATATATATATATTATTATATATATATATATATATTATATAATATATTATATATATATATATATATATATATAGTCTATATCTATATCTATATTATAGATATATATATATACATGTCAAATAATTCATAAACCCCAATCCATTAACCCTGGATTAGAACATAATTGTAGTTCCCTTGACTGTATCTACAAAATATCATGGGTAGAAAACCATCATTCCCAAAACCATGTGAAAAAACCCATGCATGAAACCATGGGTAGTTCTACCCAACATCTTCGGGGTCGCCCCCCCATGACTCCCCCGTTGCGCTCAGCGCAACGTACAATGCCTAGATCTATTCATGGAAAGAATATAACACATACCCAACATTATCCCACTTGTTATTTTATTTCCACACATGGGGTCATAGGAGAGCTTTTTCATTGGTCCAGGCCTATAATGCCCATTGTTTATCTACACCAGCAAAACTCCTCGGTGCTCACATAATTTTTCAATGCATCTGCAACATTCTTCAAAGTGTCCACCTTTACCAGCAACGCTTTTTTGCCCTCAACCATATACCTTAGAAAGTGATAATGAACATCAATTTGATTTTTCTTTGAATTATAAGTAGGGTTCTTGGTCAATAAAATTACACTTTTCATGTCACGATCTATCCTTATAGCTCGCTGCACCAACCCCATACTTGAACACAATCTCTCCAACCAAACTACTTCCTTTCTTGCATGAGTTGTTGTCATGTGTTCAACCTCTATAGTTGAAAGTACCACTACAGACTACCTCTTACTCATCCAACTGACTGCTCCTCCAAATAGGATAAACAAATACCCACTTGTAGATCTTCTTTGATCCAGATATCCAACCTAGTCTACATAAAAAAAAGCCACAAATGTCCAAAACTTTGTCCAATCTTGGTCTTCCTTGATACCACAAACCATAATCACTAGTGCCATGCAAATACCTCAAAAACCGCTTCATTGTGTCCAATGCTCCTTCCCTGGTTTCGACATAAACCTAATCAATACACCCACTCCATGTGCAATGTTTGGTATGGTTCAAACCATTGCATACATCAAGATACCATCTGCACTCGTACATGGAACATGGGACATGTCATCTTATTCTTCTTATGTCTTAGGAAACTATTCAATAGATAACTTTACCCCTACAAGAATAGGAACCTTCACTGGTTTATTATCTTGCATATTAAACCTTTGCAATATTCTCTTAACATACTTCCTTTGGTTTAACTAGAGCTTTCTCTTCTCCTAATCTCATTTAATTTCCATGCCCAAAATATAATTTGCAGCACCAAGATCCTTCAGGTCGAATTTGGAGGGCAATTGGGTCTTCAAATCTTGGATATTTTCTTTGTCATTTCCAATTAGCAACATATCATCCACATACAAGACCAAATAAATAACACGGTCATCAATTAATTTAAAATGCACATAGTGATCCGCTTTGCTTTTGCTGAAGTCAAATCCCTGTATATATGTATAAAATTTATGATACCACATCCTTGGTGACTATTTTAACCCATACAAAGACTTTTTTAACTTGCAAACCAATTCTTTCTTACCCTTCACCACAACTCCTTCAAGTTGCTTCATGTAGATCTCTTCTTCCAGATCCCGTGAATAAATGTTGTTTTCGCATACATCTGTTCTACCTTAAAAGCAATAGCAACAACAAAAGATAAAAGTAATATAATAGAAGCTAAATTGGAAACATGAGAAAAAATATCACCAAAATTAATTCTCAACACCTATGAATAACTGTTTACTACCAATCGAGCTTTGTATTTCTCCACCTTTCCTTTCGCATTCATCTTCTTCTTAAACCCCCATTTGCTTCCAATGGATTTCCTTCCTGCCGATAACTCCACTAGATCCTAAGCCTCATTTTTGTCCAAAGATGTCATTTCACCAACCATAACCACTTTATAGAGTTTTCCATCCTCTGATTCCACAGCCTCCCTAACATTTATGGGATCATCATCAGTAATAGATAAAGAAAATTTTGAATAGAAAGTAGATGGACTGTACCTTTCTGGTTGCCTTCTCTCTCGAACTAATCCTATTAAAATTGGAGTTTGTGGCTCTTTGTCTTCTAATTAATGTTTTTTTGTAGAGTCTTATTCTTCCTCCTTTAGCTCAAATTATATCTTCTTAGGTTCCTTTGGTAGGACTTCATGTTTAATAACATCCTTTACCTCTCTAAAAACCACATCTCGATTCTACAAAACCTTCCTTGTTTCTAGGTTCCAAATCTTATAACCTTTTAAACCATCCTTATACCCAATAAAGATGAACCTTTCATATTTACTATCCAACTTGGTTCTTTTCTCCTTTGGATCATGTACATATGCATCACAGGCAAATACCCTCAGATGTGAAACATACGGTTTATTACCAGTCCGTACCTCATGTGGAGTATTATCCTCTAGCACTGATGAAGTTTATCTATCAAATAGGTAACGTGTACCCTCAACTAAATCTACCCATAATTACTATCCTAACCTGGCACCATTGAGCATGCTTCTTTCCTTTTCCATCAATGTCTTATTCATTGTTTCTGCAACTCAATTTTGTTGTGTGTATGGAGTAGCCTTCTATCGTGTTATACCACACTTCTTAAAAAACTCTTCAAATTCCTTCTTGCATAACTCTCCACCATTATATGTCCTCAACACCTTGATCTTCTTCTCTGTTTAATTTTCCACCAGAGCCTTAAATTCTTTAAACATGTCAAATACCTTAGATTTCTACTTGAGAAAATATAGCCATGTATTCCTTGGTAAGTCATATACAAATGAGATATAGTACACATACTTACCCAGTGATGGAACTGACACAGGTCCAAACACATCATTGTGCACAAGATATAATATCCCTTTCTCCCTCTTAGCACCAGATGGGAAACTCACCTGATTATGCTTCCCATATACACAACGTTAACAGAAATTGAAATCTAGAGAGAAATTAGAGATACTTTCTACCAAACCATTATCATGCAGTATTTGAAAACCCTTCGCTCCAATAAGTCCAAGCCTTTGATGCCATAGCATGGTGTCTTCTCCAGAGACCACTAGGTTTTCTAATCCACTTTCAAGAACCATAGAACTGTTGCACCCATCAATAATAATGCTACCCAGAAGCTTGTACAGAGTTCCAATCCGAACTCCCTGTATCAATACGAGTGCTCCCCGAACCATCTTACAGGTATCTTTCTCGAATTTTTTTTTTACACTTGCATCATTCATGCATCATCCATATTTCTTACAAAAACCATATTTTTGGCCAATGTAGGAATATGAAAAACACCAAGAAGTGTTCTAATCCTTCCACCTTGCAACTTCAGCTTGAATTTTCCATGTCTAATGATTCTAGCCTTCCAGTCATCCCCTAAGAAGAAATTAGTACCATCATATTTCTCATACTCACAGAACCACTTCCTATGGTGAGTGAAGTGAAAGGATGCACCTGAGTCAAACAGCCATGCCTCATGATCTACATGTGTACTTGAATAAGAAGCCAAGTACACATCCCCACCTTCATCTAGGGTGGTTTTCTCCTCTATATAAGGAGCATCATTAAATATCTTTCCTTTATCAGGATCTTTATATCTATAGTCCTTTTTGTAGTGCCCTTCCAATTCACATTTCTAGTATACCTTTACAGGTTTTCCTAGAGATTTACATCTCCCTCTAGATTTAGATCTCCCACTCAAGGACTTGTTTTTGTTTTTGTTATGGGACCATCCTTGTATGGACAAGCCATCTCCATTATGGCTCTCCATCTTTTTCCATCTCATCTTCTTTGACAGCAAGGATGAGACAATTTCATCAAACTTCAAGTTATTTGTATTGCTACTTATTGCAACAACCAAACTATCTCGCGAATCTATTAGAGAACATAGCAAACTGATGCACTTATCTTTGTCTAAAATTTTTATATCAACATATAAGAATTGGATTACCACAGTATTAAATGTGTTTATATGATTTTTCACTGAATCTCCATCCTTCATCCTCAGGTTATACATCGTTTTTTGC
Source organism: Pinus taeda (assembly GCA_000404065.3). Lineage (NCBI taxonomy): Eukaryota > Viridiplantae > Streptophyta > Pinopsida > Pinales > Pinaceae > Pinus > Pinus taeda. The sequence goes on from APFE031570004.1 coordinate 59,033, forward strand.
AAGAACAGTTTGTTCACCAAAGGCATAGATTGGTATAAATTCACTGACTTGACCCATAAATCCTTCATTGTATCTTCCCCTAATACATTCAACAATATTGAATATGAGATACAAAATCATATTGTACTCTTTTCCTTCTAATCTAACTTCACCCAGTCTTCTACTAACATTCTTGTCGGTCTTGTTCCTGGATCTACAACAATCCATTGATCTCAGTCCACCAACAAATCCTCCATCTTGAGCTTCCACAACTCAAAAATCTGACCATTAAATTCCTTGATCTCTATCTTTCCACTGTTCATCATCTTCTTTCACCGCAAGAATTGATCCTGCAAATCTCCCACAAAACAGGGTCTACCATAGGGTCGAGAAAAACCCCTCAACAGAAAAGGAGTCCTCTTGAAGCCAAAACAACTTTGATACCAAATGTAGGTTTTAACCCTATACAAAAATTACCTACAAACAAATTCTTCAAACAAAAAAATAAACAAAAACAAGAATAGAAAGAAAATATACATAGAGATTTTCCCTTAGATCCCAAAATAGGGACTACCAAATTGATTTTTCATTATATTCCTTTCAATATTACAATACATATGTATACATGCTAAAGCATTCATATACCCCAATCCATTAACCATGGATTAGAAAATAACTATAGTTCCCTTGACCAGATCTACAAAATACCATGGGAAGAAAACCATCATGCCCAAAGCCATGTGCAAAATCCATGCAAAAAACCATGGGTAGGTCCGCCAACCATCTTTGGGTTCACCCCCCATACAAAACACACCCAACAATCTCCACTAAAGAGAGTAAATCTAGTACCATGCTAGATTCTTGCTAGAAATATCCTCCAACACTAGATTCAAGCATGTAGTAGCATTGAGAACTTGTGGAGTGACGTCCCTAATCCATTGGTTCTAGTGCTCATTGGATTATGTGTGTTCAAGAATATCTTTGAGAGGTGTATGACTCACTGTGAGAAATATCATGAAAGGTTTCTTGCTTAGCTACCCTATCTACGTGTATGGTCTCAATCACATATTTATTGGTCATTTGGTAGTGAGGAGTGAGACATAGTGACCTATATTTAGGCATATTTGCTAGCTGAGTGTGGGTAGGAAGTCCCCATGGTACTTGAGGCAGACATCAATCCCTATATTAGTGCTCCTAGGGGTGACACTCAACTCCATCGAGGTCACTTGTGCTAGTCAAGGCTAATATAGGGAGGTTGGGGTGACTAAATCTTATTCCTTCATAAGTTAAATTCCCTTGGGGGGTTCATCACCTCAAGCATCATGGATTTTATGAGGTATCTATGTTATATTTGGTTTTCTTATGGTACTCATGGGATATTTTATAGTGCATACTCTTAGGTTTGAGCCTAGTGGCCATAGGGGTGTATTTTTTAAGTAATTAATTTTATATATTCACCGTGGTTGGCCCAATTTTCCACTAATCATGAAGACTTCAAATCCTTCCTCTCAAAGAGGCGGGCCCACCATTATAAAGATAGGATTACTCTGGCATTCGAGGACTTATATCAAATTTCATCTAGGAGGGTTATTTTTGGTTCAAAGGGGGAAGAATAGGTCATACTTGAAGTCATATGTGAAATTCTACCAACATTGTAAACACACCTTTGAAAAATCCTCTATACCATATACTTTTCCAAGTGATTACAAACTTTACGCTACCTTTTTCCTTGTTTTCTCATCACATGGCTAGTGAGAGCATTGTTTCAACCGTGGGTGAGATGACACCCTCGTCACCTTTTACATCAAGAATTTCTACTATGATTTCCTTGCCAACTTTGATTAGTTTGATGTGGTATAAATTTCCAAATTTTTACTATTTATTCCATCTCATTTTGGGGAATACCACTAGTTTTTTCTACAACCTTGGTTAATTTCCCTAGTTTTTTTGTGTCCCTCCCTCCTACCAGATTTGTGTTCGATATGGGTGTGATTCAAATTCCACACATTAGAGCTAAGTGGTTCCCATATACTTATTTTATTTCTATGGTCACCATCTCTTATATGGGACAATTATCTATGGGGAATACTCTAAGGGGGTCTATACCCATTCCTAGTCATTCTAGGGGAAATAAAGTTTTCTGAGGCATTTTTAATCCTTGGGGTAGTTCTACTGGAAAATGGGTTGGACTGGTAGATCCTAGAAAGTGATTGGGAAGAGAAGGTTGAGCGACGGCGACTAGGGTTTCCGTCAATTGCAGCGGGTTTCTCTCCATGGATCGGCGCAGAGGAGGGAGCTCCACTCCCTCCTATAAGGAAGCGGTGGCCAACAAGGGTAAGAAGCCTCAAGACAAAGGAAAAGGTGATGCGAAGGAAGGAAGAAAAAGCAGGGAGGAGGAATCAGAAAGTACCAAATCGAAGGAGAAGGATGGCACAAAATACAAGGAAGAAAATGATAAAATACAGGGAACAAAAGACAAAAATTAGAAGATTCAGTAGTTTTAAATTACTCCTAGAGTAGTAAACCCAGAGCTGAAATTACTCCTAGAGTAGTTTTAAATGATCCAGCACTGCAGGAGCGCAAAGATCACATGCGGAATTATGAAATCATATGCAAATTAATGGGGCTATGGCCCATTGAAAAGGCTTTACAAACATGGATAAGATACCACTGGAAGCCCAAAGGTAGCATTGATCTACATCTGGGGTCCAAAGGTTTCTTTACTGTGGTGTTCACTAACATTGAAGATAAAGACAAAGTGTTTTAAGGCAAGCCCTACTTCTATGCAGCAGCAGGGATCTATATGTGACCATGGATGATGAACTTCATTCCTAAGCGGGAAATGTTTACTTCAGTTCCAGTTTGGGTAAGACTGTATTCTCTACCTCTTGACTATTGGCAAACTAAATCCCTTGCAGCCATAGGAAATAATTTAGGATGGTTTATCAAAGCCTCTAAAGCCATAAGGAGGGAAAAATACACCTCTTTTGCTAGGATCTGTGTGGAAATGGACCTATATGGAGCTCTTCCGGATGAATTCATCTTGGAGGTTTTTGATGAGGAATGGGTGCAAACAGTCGACTATGAACATATTCCATTTAGATGTCACAAATGCCATGAACATGGGCACCTTCTAAGAGACTTCCCCCTCAATAAAGTAAATAACAAAAGCAAAATAAACACAATGAAAGAGAAAGATAGCTTTCACAAAGTAGTTCATAAAGGGAAAGGCGACAAAAAAGTGCCAAAGCAATACCAAGCTGAAGGATAGAAGGGTAGTCAGAACCAGTTCCAAGTTCTTGAAGAGGAGGAAGAAATATCAGTAGAAGATCAAGCAATGAATGAAGAGTACGAGAAGAAAGAAAAGGATAAAGAAAGAGATCAGATACAAGAAAATGAAAACAGAAGGGGATCATGTTGAATGAATCAGAGCTAGAAATGGAAAGGAAATGACCCAAAGTGAAATGGATATGGAGGACTATGAGCTACAGGAGATTCTGGACAAAGAAAACATGGATCTAGAAGGGTTCTTGGCTCAGGGAACAACTGGTGGGTAGAATCACTACCACAAGAAGAGCTCAATCGAATACAGTAGCTATTCTTATGGAAAACCCAGGCAAAGGGTTTGGAGGGAGTAAATAACATTGAAAGATAGAGCAATGACGGGGTGAAAGAAGTAAAAATGACTCCAGGGTTAGCACCGAGAAATCCAGGAAAAAAAGAGGCAGAAAAAAACAAAACGAGATACTGATGGAATGTGGAAATCTTATGGTGGACTTAGGTAAGATGAAAGACCTAACCAGTTATTCCAATATTTAATTATGAAGTTCACAACTTGGAATATTAGAGGTCTTGGTAGCAAGAGAAAACAGAGAATGATGAATAATAGAATGAAACAGGCAGCTCCGGATATAATTTTTGTCCAAGAGAAAAAATGCTCCATTCAGAAATTAAGGCAAATCCATAGTAAATGGCTTAGTAGATTTGAGTTTCTAGAAGTTAAAGCAGAAAATACAGTAGGGGGTATCCTCACGCTCTGGAATCCCCAAAAAATGGAATAATTGATGTGGAGGCATCAAGGAATTATTTATCAGTTATTATACAACCAGTAGGAGATAGGGACACTTACCTAGTCACGAAAGTTTATGTCCCTCAAAGGTTAGATGATAAAATCAGGTTCGTAGATTCCTTGGTGGATCTACGAGTCAGACATGCAGGACTACCTTGGGTCCTAGGAGGACACTTCAATATGATTAGATCTCTCTCAGAGAAAAAAGGGGGTACAAGAGCTCTAAATAAAGATTCCTTAGCCTTCCAAATCTTTTTAGAAAGCATGAAGCTTGTTGATATTGAGACAAACAATGGCCTCTGTACATGGAACAATAAAAGAGGAGGGGACTCACAAGTAACCTCCAAGTTAGATAGATTCATGATCTCTGAGGATCTCATGCTTATAAACAAGGAAATAATAGCAAGAATTCTTCCCTTTTGAGGTTCAGATCATTGGCCGGTTCAAATAGAAATCAAGGGCATAGGCACCCCAAGAAATAGACCTTTCATATTTGAAAATATGTGGCTTTATCACCCAGAATTCATCAGCAACATTGAAGAATGGTGGGCAGAGGATCTGCGAATTCAAGGATCAACAATGTTCCTGCTTCACAAAAGATTAAAGCACATCAAGCTGAAGCTTAAAGCCTGGAATAAGAATGGATTTGGTAATATTTGTGCAGGAAAGAAAGTGGTGGAAAAGAAAATAATGGAGCTCAACCAAGCTTTGATCAAGGAAGGCTTTGACAAGGACAAAAATGACCAAGTAGAGAAACATCACCAAGAATGGGAAAAGATGTGCAATCAAGAGGAAATTTTTTGGAAACAAAAATCAAGAGTTCAATGGCTAAAAGAAGGAGAGCGAAATACTAATTTTTTACATAAATCCACTATAGCAAATAGGACTCACAAGAGAATCTCTTCGATCAAGGACGCGGTTGGGCAAATACATCAATCTCATAAGGAGATAGAAGCAGTGTTAAGTAAGCACTTCCGAGGTATTGCTCAAGAAAACACTTTAGACAGGGTTCCTTTCATCAAGGACCTCATTAAGCATATCCCCAAGTTGGTATCCAAAGAGGATAACTGTAATCTCAACAGGCCTGTAACCGAAAAGGAAGTGAGTGAGGTCCTCAAGGAAATGCAAAATGGTAAGGCTCCAGGTCTGGATGGTTTCAATGTATATTTCTTCAAAGCTTGTTGGAATATTGTCAAAGAGGATACCATAGGGGTAGTGGAAGACTCCAAGCTAAACAGAACCATTTTGAGAGCTCTCAATACCTCCTTTATCTCCCTAATTCTGAAGCAGGATAATGCACAAACTCCATAGAGGTATAAACCCATCGCTTTATGCAATGTTGTTTATAAGATAATTTCCAAAGTTGTGGCCAATGGACTCAAACCTTTACTGCCTTCGCTGGTTTCGGGGGAACAATCAGGTTATGTGGAAGGCAGATAAATTCTAGATAACATCATACAAGCACACGAGGTGGTACACTCGTTAACTAGTGAAAGGAAATTAGATATGATAATGCAATTGGACATAGCCAAAGCATACGATAAACTGAATTGGACTTATATCAAGAAAGTTCTTGCAGCGTTTGGTTTTACTGATAATTAGATCAGATGGGTCATGTCCCTGGTGACTTCCACCAGCTTTTCAGTTTTAATTAATGGCTCTCCCTCTGAAATTTTTCTACCTTCTAAAGGACTCAGATAGGGAGATCCTCTCTCTCCTTTTCTCTTCATCCTCATGATGGAAGGGCTGGGGCGGTCCATCAAGCATGCTAGAGCAACCGGAAAAATTAAAGGACTCCAACTTTCGGAGAATGGTCAAGTTTTGACTCATCAACAGTTTGTAGATGATACCACGCTACAGGGAATTACAATAATCAAGGAAGTGCTAGCATACAAATAGATTTTGAAAGACTTTGCTTTGGCATCAGGTATGGAAGTTAATCTTTCCAAATCAAAAATATTTTTCTTTAATACACATATAGCCATCTAGAGAAATGTCTCTAGAATCCTTGGATTTCAAAGAGACTCTCTCCCCTCTAAGTATTTGGGAGTTGCTCTAACGACTAAACCTATGCTCAAAAGCATATGGGAACCGTTAATCATTAAGATGCAAGATAAGGTTAGGAAATGGGAAAACAAGTCTCTAAATTTGGCTGGTAGACTGGTTCTCACAAAGGCAGTGCTCCAAGCTATCCCTATCTTCATGTTATTAGCTCTCCCAGCTCCAAAAGGAGTTTTACAGCAATTTAGAAACATCCAAAGAGATTTTCTCTGGGGAAAAGAGGAAACAAGGAAGAAATGGGCTTTAGTCTCATGGGAAAATATTTGTAAACCCAAGAACCATGGAGGCCTTGGTTTGGATGATATAGAGATTCTAAGTAAAGTTCTAGGGGCCAAACTTTGGTGGAGGTGGGTTAAGGATCCTAAGGCTCAATGGGCAAGCATCTGGAAGGAAAAATATGCCAGTGCCTGGCTTTCTCATGATATCATAAGAATTTCTGGAAACATAAAGGGCTCGCCCATATGGAACAAGGCCTGGGAAAACATAGAGGTTGTCCAAAAAAATAGTTTCTGGGAAATCAGAGATGGAGATCTGGCACTATTTTGGGAGGACAAATGGCAACAAGAACCAACTCTTTTGAGAGAGGAATTTTCAAGCCTCAAACAGAAGACAGACAACCAAGGATTAGTGAAAGTTAAGGACTTTTGGGAGCATTCTCACAATATAGAAAAATGGAGAACATGGAAAAAAATAGATGAAAGAGAGAACAAGACCCTGAACAGTAGAGCAGAGACCCTTAAGAGGTTGTTGGATCAAAGGATTATTTTAGTTACTGAAGGGAAGGATCAACTAAGATGGGGCAACAACAAAGAGGGCAACTTTAACATTAAGGAAGCAAAAGGCATTCTCCTTGGGTTGGAATCCCAAGCTATAGACAAAACTTGGCAGAAGCTATGGAGGCACAAGGGCTGGATGAAGATCAAACTCTTTATGTGGTTGGTTCACCATAGGAAAATATTAGCCTGGGATAATATCAGGAAGAGAGGTATGCTGGGACCCTCTAGATGCCAGCTCTACGAAGTCCAAGAGGAGACCATTGAACATCTTCTCAATAGCTGCATTTTCACCTCCAGGTTATGGGACATTTTTGCCACCATCTTCAAAAAGTCAGAAAGAGACAAAGGAAGCATCACTAAAACCCTAAACAATTTGAGGAATAATTTTTCATATTATAAAGTTCTTAACTCTGCCTAGGCTCTGTTGCCAAGTTTCATCATATGGAATGCGTGGAAAGAGAGAAACAAAAGAATCTTCAAAGAAGAGAAAAGTTCCTCTCTTCGCTTGTTGGAGAAAATCACAAAATAACTTAAGGAGACAGTCAGCACTATAGTTAGGGATCTCCCCAAAAATTCTCCCTTAGAAGTAGATTTATCAATTCGTAGGCAGTTAGGCATGTAGGGGCTCAGTCCACAAGGTATAGACATGAAAATAAACATGAGGGAGCTGGTTAAGGATTTCTAGAATCCTCCCCCGGAAGGCTTTCTAAAGTATAATATCGATGGGGCTTCAAAGGGAAACCCACGCATGGCAGGCTTTGGAGGGGTTATTAGGGATGAAAACGGAAGCATCATCTCCCTCTTCTATGGTCATCTAGGAAAATCCACCAACAACATGGCAGAATTAATCGCATTGGAACAAGGTTCGGAATCTCTGAAACAGAACAATTGCCAAAATGTAATAATAGAAGCTGATTCAGAGTTAGTCATCAATGCAGCCAAGAGAATTAGTCATGGAATAGGGTTGGAGAAAGTTACAAAACATTGGAGGTTAGTACGGGTTCTCCATAAAATTCAGGGACATCTTCAAGGACTACGCACTCTTTGATTCATCCATGTGCGTTGAAAAGCCAACAATTTGGTAGATATTCTGGCCAACCAAGGTGTCAAATGTAAGGATAGCAGAATTTCGATGGATTGGCTTGCAATGTCGTCGAGCAACCTAAAAGAACTTTGCCATAACCAAGAGGAAGAGGACAAAGAAGTGTATAAGAACAAAACTCAGGAAGCTAATTCGCAATGATTAGATTTTGGCAAGATTCACTTTCCTAGTCTGACAAGCCTATGGTGAAAGACTGGTCAGGGTCGGTCTCAGCAACTGTGAGCGGGCACAAGGTTATCTCGATCAGTAGGGAGGTGGAAAGTAACAAACAACGGCAGGAAACATTTCACAATTTTCAGTGGCGGGACATAAAACCGCTTACAAAGTGGTTTAGGTGCGATCGCACTGCTTTTATATAGAAGGCGGTTTTGAATTTTGAGCAGTGATTCAATTCAAATCTTGATGCGTGGATGAGGTTCAGGCCTAAATACCACCCTCATTGCACACTAAAGCATGATCACTTTGGTCGTGCATTGTGCAGCTCTGCCGTCCGATGGGATTAAGCCGATCAACGATCAGGATTGATCGAGTGGTTTGGTGGGGTCCGGGGGTTATCCTTCGGGTTTCTTCTTGGTGTGAAATGGATCTAAGGTGTCGGATTTCATGAGTAGATTGGACGATAGAGATTTAAAGGCAGGATTAGGTTTTTGATGGCGTGGCTTTTGAGGGGAGGGTTCTCAGAACCTGTGATTCCTGTTGTTTATTTTTGTATGTTCCCAAATGGTTTGGGAGTGTATTTTTTGGGGTTTGAGGACTTAGTTTTTGTCAAGCCCGCTCCTTGCAAGCCTAAAACCACACAGTTTGGTGGCTTGGTGTAAATTTTGTAAATTATGCTTCTTTTAATGAATTAGAAGGCACTACTCTTGCTTAAGCAAAAAAAAAATCCTTGGAGTAGTTCTACATTATGGTGAATTCCCTTTACCGAAGGTGTAGGTTCCTTTGGGGGGGATAACTTATCTAGGGGAAATGTACCTTCCAACACCTATTTTCTCATGAATGCTCATAATTGTGGAAACACTTTAGTATTAGGAGGTTATCCTTCTAGTACTGGATAATATCCTATTAGTAGTCATGCTCTTGGGAGTTCCTTTGGCCCTGGGAGAAATCTCTCTGGAAGAAAAATTCATTTTACCACCACAAATAGCCTAGGGTTTTAATACCTTGGGCCTAATAATCCCTTTGGTAATAGTTCTTCATCTAGAATCTACACCATGGGGGGATTGCAAGGTCCATCTGGTTACCATGTCTACCTTTAAACTCATTTAACTAATATCAACTGCGATTTCTAGTGTCACTTGACTTTCAAGGTTTGGAGAAACTTATAAATGACCCCATCTACCACAACCCATGGTGGGCATCCATTCTCATGAAGTTACCCTCAGATATACCGAAATTTAATGGTAAGCTGGGATAGAATCTGATCAAACACATAGCCACCTACCACTTATGGTGTTAATATAATTATTTGGTGGATGATAGTATTAAGTTACATCTCTTCAAGTGAACCCTAACCAAATATTCCTATAAATGGCCATTGAAATTGATAAGGCACTTAACAGGATTATGTCACCTTCGTGTGAAAAAATTGAAAATATTGTTGGTTACCTTCATGGGAAGAGATTAGAACTAATCTCTTACCTTTATTAGGTATCACACTTCCACTCACATATTTGATCATATTCATTAGTGGAGGCAATGTAAAAAGATGATTAGGACAAATATTCTTGATCAAATACTTAATTTTGTTTTGCTCAATCCTTATTACCTCAAATTTCCAAGGATGTGGCTATGGCTAGGGTGACTAATAAAGAGCAGTTTATCTTGTGTGCCCAACATCTTAACTTAATCTATTCAAAGTAAAGAACCTTTTACAAAATTATCCTAATGCTCCTTGACCATTAAATGATCCACCATGTTCAAAATTAGGACCATGTGTTGATGGTGTAATTGGTTCCATCACCAATGATGTTGTGAGACAATTAACTGCTAGATTGGGGAAATTGATTGTTACATCACAAGCCCCTACAACTATGCCTAATTATCAAGAAACAAATTCTCCTAAACATACTATATAGATTAACATAGTTGAATCCACACAACCTAAAATATCTCAGCAACATGGTAATAAAAATAAGAAGAACAAGTAGAAAAATACTTCCAAAATTTCTCCCCAAGGCATGTGAGGAAACAATGAACATAGCGTAAGGTCAAATTTCCTTATAATATTTTTCAAGGTGACCATATGACTCATGAATATCCATGTATGGATGAGATTCATCACCTCTTCATGCAATAGGTTTTTGGGCATCGAACTACTATCTTTATGCATCCATTCCCCATCCAACCCCAACAAAAAATGGTTACAACTCAATATACTTCACTTGGGGGCATATGAGGATAACATACCTAATAAGTCCCATCACACATCCTTATGTATAATGAGGCAATGAACTTAACTATGAGAGTGAAAAACTATGAGATTCCAGAGTGTAATTCTTCTACTAAGGACCAAGTCATTCCCCCTCAATACAATGGACCTCCCATTATCGATAGTCATTTGGAGATAGTTATCTACCCACCTATGTTCTTGGTCGGTTGGTACACAATCCTAACGCTAGGGCTACCAAAAAATACAGTATTGTTGAGGATTTAACCTAAACCCCATGTTCCATGTGGATCTTGGAAATTTTGCAAAGCTTCCATACGTAATGTAAATCCTTTGTTGAATTCTATCAAAGGGCCCCTCATAATCTAACCTAATTAGATTTTATATTGGTGCAAGTAGGTATTGGTTATCCCATTATGTCACCTTCTAGATGTTGGTTCATGTCCTTAATAAGGATATTTATTGTTCTCTTATGGATGAAGGATCCTCCACTTGTATCATGGCCTCATCATACCAAAAAGATATTGGTTCTCAAGCACTCATGCAATCAATTACCACACTCTAGGCCTTTAACATCCATACCATGTAACCTAAGGGATTTCTCCCTATCTTTTCCATCAATCTTAGGGAAAAACCATCACAATTGATGTTGATGTAGTTGATGCCCCACTTTAATATAATTTTCTCCTTGGATGTAGTTGATTTTCTACTATGATTTCTATTGTGTCATTAGTCTTTCATGTTCTTCACTTTCCCCATGAAGGAATGATAGTTACAATTGATTAGCCTTCTTACTGCATGATGACTAGGGAAACCACTACGAGCACTACAGTTCCCTTTAATACAACAAAACCTTGTGCTTATAATCCCTTCTTTTCTCCTTTATTGTCTAGAGCCCATTTTTTGTGTTATTTGCGTCAATTTATCAAATATGGTGGAAAACTTTATGCAAATTTGTCACCGAGTTTTGCACCAGGTCTTGTGCCAAGTTTAGCACCAAGTGTTGCACTAGGTTTTGCACCAAGTTTTGTGCCAGGTTTTGCACCAGTTTTTGCGTCAAGTATAGCACCTAATTTTGTTTCACCTACTTTTGCATCCTTTATTGGATCAATTTTTTTGCTCCTACACTTGTGTCAACTTTTGCATGATTTTTTGGATCCTCTTTTGCATCGTTTTTGTGTCGATTTTTTCATCCTTTTTTGCAACCCACTTTGTGCAAAGTTTTGCATTGAGGTTTGTGTCTAGTTTTGTATCTATTTTTGAATCTACTTTTGTTACATCCACTTTTGCATCTTGTTTTACATCCACATTTGCATCCTGTATTGCATCCATTATTGTGTCCACTATTGCATTCACTTTTGTTGTGCCACAATTTGCGCCTAGTTTGGCACCTACCTTTGCACCCACTTTTTCTTCTAATTTTTCATCCATGTTTGTATCCCTATTTGCCTCTAAGTTTGTATTTACTTTTGAATATACTTTTGCATCCTTTTTTGTATCCAAATTTGCGTCAGTTTTTGCATCACGTTTTTCATCTTGTTTTGCATCTATTTTTTCACCAATTTCTATTACATCCACTTTTGCATTCAATTTTGCATCTAATATTGCACCCATGTTTACATCCACTTTTGCATCCATTTTTGCATCTTATTTTGCATCAAAAATTGTTTTTTTTTGCATCTATCATTGCATCCACTTTTGTTGTGCCACAATTTGTGCCATGTTTTGCACCTACTTTTGTAACCACATTTGCTTCCACTTTTATATCCACATTTCCATCCTCTTTTGCATCCAAATTTGCATCAAATATTGTTTTGTTTTTGCATCCATTTTTGTGTCATATTTATGCATCAAGTTTTGGCTACTCTTACAACTGCTTCTGTTGCATCCTTTTTTGCATCCAATTTTGTTTCCATAATTGCACGCATGTTTGTGTCCACCTTTTTTTCCTTTTTTGTGTCAAATTTATGCATCACGTTTTGCGTCTTGTTTTGTATCTACTTTTACAACTACTTCTATTGCATCCATTTTTGCATCCAATTTTGTTTCCATAGTTGCACGCATGTTTGTGTTCACTTTTGTTTCCTTTTTTGTGTCTTGTTTTGAATCCAAGTTTGCATCGAATATTGTGTGTTTTTCATCCCCTTTTGTATCCTCTTTTATGTCATGTTTTTCATTAGGTTTTGAATCTCATTTTACATCTACTTTTGCACCTACTTCTATTGCATGCATTTTTTGCAACTAATTTTATGTCCATTGTTGCAACCATATTTGCGTTCATGTTTACATCTTTTTTGGCATCTTATTTTTCATCCAAGTTTTTCTCCTTTTCACATCCAAGTTTGTGTCCTTTTTCTGCATCCATTTTTGCATGCACTTTTATTTCACCACAATTTGCGCCAATTTTTGCACCTAGTATTGCACACATGTTTGCTTCCACTTTTGCATCTGCGTTTTCATCATATTTTGTGTCCAATTTTGTATTGAATATTGCATCCACTTTTGTGTTGGGTTTTGGGTCTTTTTTTTCATCTACTTCTATTGCACCCACTTTTGCAGCCAATTTTACATCCATTGGTTTACCCATTTTTGCATCCATTTTTCAACACTCATGATTTTGTTTGCATTGATGTTATTTCTTATGACATTGACAATAATGAACAACTGATGACAATGCCAATAGTCATGACGATGAAAATAATGAAGATGATGATGATGACATGAATTTTGATTATGATGATAATGACAACAATGACAACAATGATAAATATGATGGTGGTTAGAATGACAATGATTATGATGATGATGAGCTAATGAACTTGGAAAATATTCCCAATTTTTAAATCTTGTCATTTTCATAATCATGATCATTATCTTTGGCATCATCATCTAAGTCATCATCACCTGATCATCATTATTATCATTTCCATCTAGGTCATCATCAACAACAATAATGATATGAATGGTGATGGCGATGTTGATGATCATGATGTCCATGACAACGATGGCAACAATGATGATAGAAATTACATTAATGATGATGATGGGGATGATGACAATGATAATAATGATGATAATGGTGGTGATCATCATCATCATCATCTCTCAAAAATAGAGTTGTTAGTTCTCATTCGTATGTCATATGTGTCCTAAACAATATTTTTCTAACACTCGTCACGTTTTTTGGATTGATGGTATTTCTTACGAGACCGATAATTATGAACAATTAATGATAATGTCAATAATCATGATGATGATGATGAAGATGACATGAACAGTGATTATGATGATAATGCTAATGGTGACAATAATGATAACAACTATGCCAGTGTTAATGATCATAATGAAGACAATGACAATTATTAGGATGATGCCAATGATCTTAAATTATTATGGATTCATGAACTTACTAGTTTCAAGACCATATTTTTCATATATATTACTCACAATTTTTATGTACCTCAATTTACATGTTAGCACTCTGTAAATTTCCCCAGGCTTAGGAGAGAAATTACAGAGGTAACCACAAACCACTTTTAGGCTAGAATCTAGCCCTTCTAGCCTTGGGGAGGGCTCCCTCACTTAAGTATTCAACTAATTTGATATTAGGCTAGGTATAGAGCTCAATAGGGTATGATTTTAAAAAGTTTGCTGGTAAGAAAGGAGACAAATCCATTGGGCATGGAGTCATGTCAAAGTTATTATTTGTCCAGTGATCTTATGAAGAGAGAAAAGGTTTTTCCACAAGGGCATGGTAGGCAGTCTTGGTGATGAAATCAAGTTAAATCATTGTAGGAGGGTGAGTATAATAAATGTGAAAGCAACACATAAAGCATAAAAACCATAGATTAATTATAAATATTTCTTTAAGAGGAAAACACTAATTACTTGGAAAAAATAAATCAGAGCACCATTAAGATTAATTATGAATTAAACATCTCATTCTTCCAAGCATGAATATAGACATTCAAGAGATGTATTAACATAAGAAAAAATTAAAATATACAATAATCACAGCACCATCAAGATTTGATACATGAATCCTTGCAAATCACCTTCTGTCTTTCATTCACTAGCAAAAATATTCAGAAAACACAATGCATTCAAGGTGTCCCTCTCTCCAATCTGACCAACCCCTTTTCCATTACATTCACATCATAAAATTGACTCAAATGAATCATTTCCCACCACTATGGGTCAAATTCCTTATAAGGAAAGTTGTTCCTAACTTCTACAAGGAAAATAGAACTAACTCCTAAAAAATAGAAACTTGTTTAAACCAATTTTGTTTCTAAGCATTTACATTAATTCCTTAGCCCCAAATCAAGCTTGTGAGTGTCAAAATGTTTTATTACAATTACTAACACCTAAACAAAAAAATTTCATCATGTTTTGACTAAGATAACTCACTCAAAAATATTATTGTCCAGAAAAAAAGTGCCTCCCCTACAGTAAAAACGTAGCGCCAAAGCGCAACGACTGTATTTTTCACATATCTCCTAAAAAGCAAGCCGGTTTGGGATGAGTTTTTGAAAAAAAATTAATATCTTCATAGATTTTCTCCACAAAACAATTGAGACAAATCCGACTCATGGATGAGAAAATCCAAAAATAGATGTAGATGATGGTGGCTCATTTCTCAAAAATCGTGAAGCATTTTTACTTTAAATTAAGTTATTTTATTCATCTTACCTCCATACATTTCCTGTAAAAAAATCATGGCAGATAGGTATATGGTTTAAGAGCTATGGTGAAAATACGATGACTATGTGAAAGCGCAACACAAAAGCATAGTGCTCCAAGATTACACTACCTTCAGCCATCATCAGACATGCTAAGGGTACTAGGTTGACATGGAATGACCCATTCAACATTTTAAACCTATGAAGATTCTCCTAGGCAAAATACAAACCTTCAAACCCCAAACCTTCTTCTTGGAGAAAAAACACAACATAGTTGCGTAGCGCACCTTCATCAACATGACTTGACCAAACACTAACCTTTTGATTGAGCCAAATGACTTGGAGAGGATCTTAACATTCACAAGAACCACTTCATGTTTTCATTCACTAACCAAATGACAAAATAATGATTCCTCATCAAAATTGGTTGCATTGGTAAAATTGCAGCACCCCATGGTTGAAGTAGCTCTACTCACTCCCTGAGTTGCTTGATAACTTCAGCACATGTGAAAAGGCTTGGGCATGGTCAAATTCCTCCTTAGAAGCTTTATTTATCACACAAAGCCCCCAACTCTGACAAATCCTCTTGTAGCCAAAAACACAATGCCTGTCTCAGAAGTGCAACACCATCTTCTTTTTATAGTTTAAGTGGTCAAGGATATTTGTAGAAAAGATGCACCCACTTATGATTACGTTGACATTGTAATGACCATGCTACATACCCCATTCCATCACCCTTTAACCAAAAATGAAAACTATCCAACTTCACATCAAAAACCCTAATGCTTCTGATAGTTTTATGGCAACTTGTGAAGCATTCCAAGTTTTGTATACTTGTAGCCTATCTCTAACAAAATGAAACTAATGGGTCATATTACAATGTCCCTGTGAAGCTTATGAACATATAAACAGCCCCAAAACTGAAAGCAATCCTCCAAAACACTATCTCCCTTTGTTATCATATTCGCAACAACTTTCACAGCACTGCAACATCATAGCTAATAATGGTTGGAGGGAATTTGAAGGCCTCTGATCAATTTGACAAGATGAATTAGGGCACATTCAACATAAAAAAAAAGTCTCAGAGAAATGAGAGAAACCCTTTCTCGTGACTGACTTTGTTATGTAGTATTTATGACCGATCACAGAAATATATCTCCTAAGTCTGATGGCTAACCTAGAACAATAGAAAGACAAAGGACCCATTGTTTCCTTAAAGTAAGTAGATGAAGGGATGAAACCTACTTGGAATCTATTATATGTTTCACTCCTTCTTTGGCTTGAATGCTCCAATCTTATCTCCAGCTGCAGAAATTAGAACTTGCACAACTAAACAACACAAGACAAGAAACTACGAGATCTATGTAGCATCATCTATCTACTTTATTCAAAAAATCAACAAGGTATTGAAATACATGAAATAATGACATCACATATAGGAAAACAAATAAATCCTTGTATTGATATAAATGGAGCGAGTTACAACCATAAATAGGTGTTTATCTTGTAGAAGATCTCTTCCAATTTGTGGACTTTTCCTTCCTTTATCACAAAGTGCACCTCCAATCACCCTAAATGCATGAAAATATCACTTTCACTACAACAACATAAGGGTAGATCACTCTCCAAAAGCCAAACTCTTGCATATGGAAGGTTGTAAACATATAGAGGAGTGGGGTAAGTTGGGAGTTCTTATCCTTCTACCAATCTTGGGATTGACATCCACTCTTGATGGGAGGATGATATCTAAGGATAACGGATGGAAACTCCAAGGTAGGATAGGATAGGATCCATAATTTTTCTCTGAGGTAAATGGTAACAACAGTTCCTAGAAGCTTCTCGAAATGGAGGCTTTAGTATTCTCTCTCTTTTTCCTGACATTCTAGAACCAATGCAGGTGCAAAGGGGAGAAACCTGTAGGTGATCAATCCATGCCACATTAGAGCAACCTGTAGATGAATGTTGTCTAGCAAGAGGCCAGGGAGCATTGGTCCTAAAACTGGCTCAGATGATGCAGTTTAGGGCAGAAACATTGGCAAATGTGAGAGTCATGCATAGGGCTTTTTGCAATGATGATGTAAAGGGGGAATAGTATTTTGATTTATCCCATTAGGATGCCTATTGATCGGATGTGAAAAAATGGCCTATAACAGGCTTGACAATTCTTTGAAATGCGCAGTGATTTCCTTAGTTTCGCAGCATCCTCCAACTTGTGCAGTAGTTTGAACTCGCAGAAATGTGGCGCTTCTCCCTTCGACCTCAAATGAATAGAAAGACTAAAATGAAAAATATTTCTATAATATAGAACCCGAACATTGGCTCCAATGGGGATGTGTGGTGAAGTAAAATTATAAGTGCGAACACAAACAAATTCCTCTAGCTTGATAATTGGTCTAGCCACAACTAATACATTCTATGGAATATTTCTTAGGTTATAACTAAATAAGAGGGCCTACCTCTTAGTATGCTTATCCCGTTTGATGATGTCCTTTCTTGCTCGCTCTAGCTATCTCTTGCTTCCTTCTTCAAACATCCGAAACAAGTAAACAATAGCGAACAAAAACCATGATAATAGACAAATTGCAATTCAAAATACTTAACAAGTCAAGAAACATTAAGCCATGAATATGTAAGATGACAAATCATATAGGAAATCAATCAATAGTTGCATATATATTGAATCAAGAAGAGATTACAACCATTGTCTTGATGTTTCTATTCTCCTTTGACAAGACCAAGTTCCCACACACTTCTGCTAGCATTCCATGATGACCTCAACAACAATAGTTTTAAGGCTCTTTTATTTAGGCTTCACACTAAACCAAAATCACAGTTCTCCCTCACTCAACTAGAGAGCTACAACTATGACTAGCTTATTGTTTACTCCAAACTTAATTAGCACTAGCACATCAACATTAACACTAGCTTGTGCTTGGGAAAAAAGGAGGTTTATATAGGATGAATGGATGGGAGATGGATCCTCTTCTCATGGGAGGTCTTATCTCTTGAGGTAGTTCCATCATTATAGGGAAAAGGAGCCCAAGCTAACATCCTCAACCCCATCTGGCCAAACCATTTACCAGACTTCTGTTACGAAGCTTCTAGAGCAGGAAGCTTTGGCTCTTTATTTAAAAAACTTTCCATAAGAGGACTGGCGCGACTGGAACAAATCTCAGTCGTTCCTGTCGGTGCTAGGGACATTGTTAATCCCTGAATATCAGTGCAAGGAAGATAAAGGTCATTAGTGTCGGTCTTGTAAACTGGGAAAAATAGAAGTTTCAAGGGAAATGGTGTAAAAGGGAATTGATCTGCTCATGAAGAGGGATGCAATGGGAGTTTCTTCATGAAGGGAAAGCATGTAGGGTTCACTGTAGAGGTCCTCCAGGATCAAGGAATGGGGAGTACAGGGACAGTGACAAAATGCTGTGTAACAGATGCCCCCTAAAGCGTGAAGGCCTAACTAGAGTGAGGGATGAAATGCTTCATAAATTAGTGCGGGGAACCATAATCTATCGTAAAAAAACCTACAAGTAATTACATATACATATACATAACTAAAAACTCTGTCAAATGATACATGAATTGTGGTATGGACAAAACCATCCAAAGAATGATCATGTGAATGGATCCAGGCATGGGCGCAGCCATCCGTTAAAGAGGATCATACTGAAACTAAGGTATGGTTGCAACCATCCAATAATGAGAAGGATCACATATGATAACTCATGGTATGGTCGCAGCCATCCATCCGAGAGAGACATGTATATCAACATAACCATGTCACATCACTTTGCAACCTGGACTTCTGTGATCTAAGCCTAGGGTCTCACGCTCCAACACGACCCAATCAAAGTACAAATTCTAACGTGTGAATAGATGTGTTGACATCAAACATGCTAGAAAATTTCTTGATTACCAGCCAATGATGTAAACTATTAACAAGTGTGAGAGAAACCACCAATAATGACAACAGTCCTCAAGGTACTATCATCACAATCCACAGAATGTGAATAGAGGAGCTGAAGTCGAACACCTATGAAATCACTCAATCGAAAGACAATGATACGAACTTGTCGTCAAGTGCGAAGAACTTGCCATTAGGGCATGCAAGCTCTAAGGTAATGGAAGGGAGTCTCTCGGTCAGCTTCCTGGATAATGAGTTGAAGTTGACGGGAAGCGACCATGTCGAACGAGGGCCATAATGTATCCCACATCATCGACATGAGACAAAAGGATGCAAAATGATTTTGGATGATATAAAGAATCAGAGGTAAATGTGACTGCAGAAGGACAACTCTTGAACATATCGGCGACATGACTGGAAGTTTGGCAGCTTTTGGATCTATAGGATTGGTGGTCATGATGACATGGCAAAGATCAAATGGAAGGAAAAAAATGAATGGCCCAACCCAAGAAGGTCAACGATACAAAGGAGGATATCCCAACCTGACACGAAGGAGAAAGTGTCATGTTCAAGAGTAAGCTACTGACACAACTGATTAGATTTACAAATTCCCCCCCACCATTTTTGGTAGGTACCCCAACTATTTTTTAATTGCAAGCTTGAAGGGGATAACATATGCTTGCATTGTAAGTTCATCTTTCAGACGAATCCGACATAGTAAGTTTAACGAGCCCTAGGAAGGAGAAGCTCATGTTCGTCATGACGACGAATCTAATGTCATTTAATATTTTAACGAGTCCGACAAAGGTGTAACTTGGTATCTTTTTCATGTTTAGAGGGTTTGAAAAAGACATGTAAAAGAAAACTCCACATGGTCCATTTTTGTGCATTTGTGTTTCTCAAGCCCGAAGAGGTAGAAAATGATACTTGAGAGAACTGCTTGACCATTTCAGTCAAGGAGTACCTTTTTCGTAAATAGTGCCTCCCAGCTCGAAAAATGGGTAAACTTATACTGGGCACACGATGTTTTGCATCCATTAACGAGTTCGAAATGACAAGGGCTCGACCATATTTTCGCTTTTAAAGGGTCGAAAAAGAGCTTGAAAGCGAACCCCCCATTTTATTCTCTTTTACAAGTCAGAAAGGGAAAAATACAGGGCAATATTTTCATATGAGCTTAACGAGTCGAGAAAAGAGGTGAAACATGACTCGTCATCATCGTCGAACATCCCTCACCTATCGCTGTGCAAAAAGGTAAACTGTATTATCCAATTCTTAAGGCAAAATAGGTTAACATATTTACAAAAACCTAATATTTTCATGAAAAATTGAATAAAAAGGAGAAAAGTAAATATATTTTTACCATTCACCATTTACCATTTTACCTTGCTATGAAGACTTTTTACTCACTTTTTCCCCAATCGTTCTAGAGTAGATTGCAGGATATCCAGGAGGTCATTTTCCAAGCCTCCAGTTACATGTAAGAGCTAAAGCCCTGAGCTCCATTTTCATGCCTTTTATTCTTGTTTTTAACCATTTTTAGGTTTTCTGAGGGAGGTTTTTTATAAAAAAAATCTCCCTCGGTCGGGGTGACTTCTAGGCATGGAATCTCGTCGGCCGAGGGTGATTAACAAGGCCTGTCGCATAGTCGGTGCAACTATTTTTAAAACAGGTGCATCGGCACCGTGAATAGGAAAAAACACTATTTTCTCAAAAAACCACTGTTAAAAAAATAATTTTATGGGCCAAGCATGATTGTTGACTCAAATTAATGGCTTTTGTAGGAAATAATCGTTGAAAATGGTGGACTGGAAAGAACAAGAACATGAGGATGTGGACACCCAGGCACTGAATGATCCAAATTGCCTGGAAGCTTTGAAGGCTTGTCGGATCCTCAAATTATTTCTCATGCCAGGGATGCAGGCCCAACCTGAGTTTCTTTGGTGCCTGATTAGCCTTTGGGACATAAATCAGGAAATATTTGTCATTGGTGACCAGGAGCTGGAGTTGAAACTTCAGATATATATTTCATCACTGGACTGTCCCAAAGAGGGGAACTAGTCAAATTGTACGGGTCACGACCGATTGGGGCAATCATATCCTCATTGTTTGCTGAACACTACCTTGAGGCCCTGAAATCCAAGAGTGGGAAGATTGAGATTTACAGTATTCAGGATCTAACACTAAGAGTGATTTTGTTGACCATCAACAGAGTGGCGGGGTCCCAAGTAGTACATGAGACCAACAAGTCGAAGTTCTTGTATGCTATCGACTGTACATCACCTACAATCTTCAACTTGACAGAGGCCATGAAGATCAACATAAAGCACCAGTTGACCAAAGCTAAGGTGGGGAATCTAAAGCAATTTTTCCTTCGATTTGTGCTCGTGACCTTTTTCTTGGAACGGGTGCGAACCGTGGATGGCTCGCTAGAGTCGTTTGATGCCCAGGATCACTAGGGGTCAGAAAATGTCGTACAAACCTACATTATTTTCATGGCCACGATGACAGAAGATCATCGTGGAGGATTGGACATACAGTGGCACCAACTTCCGTGGAGATCCGAACATGCCATTACCAGATGGAGAGGATTTTGACAATGAAGGTAAAAAATCAATTTTTTAATTTTTAGATTTCTTTTTTAATTGTTTTTGGTATATATTTGCTTATAGCATTTCTCTTGTTAATGTAGACGTTGGACCAGAGTGGTCTGCTGGGATGTCCCCAATATCCAGGCACGTCCCCTACCTGATTGATGTTGTTGCTCGTTATTAGAAGGGGAGTGACAACGAGGAGGAGATCGCAAGGAACCTTGAGGGGTTGACTCTAAGTATCCTAAAGTATTCTCGGGTAGGAGACATTCCTTGCCAGTACCTGTTGTGGTCACCAACAACCCCCTCTTTTGTTCGGTGTTAGCAACAACCCGAGCAAATGGGGGACCCTTAGTAAAAATTCATCAAAAAATCCCTTGAATATTTTTGTTTTTCCTTAGAATCTTATTGCAGCAAAGCAAAGGAAACACTTCTTGTTATAAGCTTATCAAACCACAAAAAAGCGACGCTAAACTCATCGCATCACATTTATCATGAATGCTCTTAACAAGAGAGACTTAAGAAATCCCCGATGGCCGATGTGCGACATCGCATATCGCAGCAGCCGCATAGAGTAAGATGCAATGACTAATATCTGCGATGTGCGATTTGCGATTTTCAATCTCTAATCCACAATCTACGATCTGCGATGATCTGATATTGCGATATCACAATGATGTAATACTAATATGTGATCTGCGATCTGCGATCTGCGATGAAGCACGAGATCTTTCTCAGCACAACATTCAAAGGAAAGTTGTCCTTTAATCAGAGTTAGGTGCGCGCATGTAAAAAGAAATTAATGATCATATGAATGACTGCTTTTCATTTCTCGAAGAGTCAGTTCACTTTGAATGTCATGATTATACACACGCAACATCTGAAGCTTTCATATCAAACTTTATTTTTCATTTATTCTTTTCCTTCACGGAACTATAAAACATGAGATAAAATGGAGTAATTTTTCTTGTGTAGGAAACATCTAAGGAAAAGAGGAAAGCATCGATGTTTAGAGGCCACAGAAGAGGCTTCTTCAGAAGCAGGAACCACACACGATAGGCCATCTGAAGCTCAAAGTTAAAGGCACACAAAAGCAGCATGACTGCAAAGATACCTGAAGCTTGCACGACAGAAAAGCCCGGAATGAAGAGCAAAGGCAGTTTCCAATCCAGAGAATGGCTCGGGAAGTAAAGTCTTCTGACTCATCAAGTCATTAACAAAGACAGAAAACCAAAATAGCAAAAGCAGGTCCAGTTCGGGAAAAATTCGAGTTATTACCAAGTATACATTCAGTCGGCGGGAGATTCTCTTAAAATATCTGATAGTTTATCAAAGAGGTGGTGCCTACCCTTGTTACTCCAATCTTTGTAACACGCACAAAGGGAAAGGCCACCAACCAACCCCACTCGGTCGAATGCTGCACACTCACAGCGCTAAAGGAGCAAAGACAGAAATAGTTCAAAATTAGATTCAATTTTAGAAATAATTTGCTTTATCAGAGGGACGGTCATTTGAAAACCGAATCCCAAATTTATGTAATCAAGTTAATTAGTTAGCAGTATTTAAACCCTTCTCATGCATTTAGAGAAGGGTCCGTAGATTTGTCTAAAACTTATCCTTAGAGCATGCACTTCTGCACCCTCAGAGGAGGTTTTGATGAATAGATGGATCGGAATTTATCTTTACTTGCATTTTTGATATCTACTACTGATGTTGCACTTCTGTACTCTTAGTGGATGTTAGAACAAGGAGAGATAACTCATTGTTGCTTGAAGCTTGTGAGTGGAACCAGTCATAAATGGTACTTTTATCTCTTGAATATTTCTGCTTATGTTCTTTAAGTGATTTATAGTTTCAGTTGTTTATATGTCATTATATGAATGTATGGGTTACCATTTGGCACTTTTGTACGGTGGAGCCGTATTTTTTGTATCTGACATATAAGTAACTTATTATGCGATATGTTGCTCATAACTATTTTGCCTAACTTCTTATGCAAAATAGTTTATCTTTAATGATTTC
>APFE031570004.1:94320-107746 GCA_000404065.3 Pinus taeda
ACGAACATGAAGCATTCAATCTGATCAAACAGGCTATCATTAATGCTCCGTCTTTAGCAACCCCGAATTTTTCATAATATTTTATCTTATACACATTCGCCTCAGAAAAATCATATGCCGCGATCCTAACTCAAGCGAATAAAGAGAAAGCGGAAGCTCCAATCACATTCTTTAGCTCTAATTTACAAGGGGCTGAACTCAACTATTCAGACGTAGAGAAATAGGCATATGCCGTTTTCAAAGCAATCAAGTATTTCAGACCTTTCTTACTTAAAACCCATACCAAGGTCATAGTACCGTTTCCAGCGGTAAGAAATCTTTTAATACAGAAAGATGTGGGTGAAAAAAGAGCGAATTGGATCACAACTTTATAGGAGTACGACCTTGAAATCAAACCAGCAAGCATTGTGAGAGGCCAAGGCTTCTGCAAAATGTTAGTTGGAGCGTCACATATTCCTAAAAGCTCGTTTGAGGAAGTACAAACGTATGAGGTAAGCCTAAATGATATAGAATCTTTATACGCTGACACCATTTATTATCTCAAAAACGGGTATGCTCCAGCTCACCTGGATCACACTAAGAAAAGAGCCCTGAGATTAAAGGCTCAACAATATCAGCTCATAGATGATGTTCTGTTTAAAAGAAATTATGATTCTGTACTCCTTAGGTGTCTCGAGAAAACTGAATCCGAAAAGGTTTTGCAGGAACTCCATGATGGGTCTGCAGGCGGACATTATGCTGGAGATACCACCGCACACAAGATCTTACGAGCGGGGTATTATTGGCCCACACTATTCAAAGACTCACACAGTTACGTGAGGAGATGCCAAATATGCCAAACTACTGCAGGGAAACAAAGGAAATCGTCCATGCCACTACAGCCGGTAAACATTGAGCAACCATTCAGTCAATGGGGCTTGGACATAATACGTGAGATCGTTCCTCACTCCTCTAAGCAGCATAGGTATATCCTCATGGCAACCGATTATTTCACTAAATGGGTAGAAGCGGTACCTCTCAAGACAGCTAATTCTGAAAATATCATTGAGTTCATTGATCAATTTATAATCACTAGATTTGGGTTGCCATCAGCTTTAATTTTTTATAATGCTTCTTACTTTTCTGGAAATGCAATGACTGATTTTGCACTTAAAAGAAGGTTTAAACTAAAATATTCGTCCAATTACTATCCGCAAGGAAACGGATTGGCTGAGTCAACAAATAAAAATCTAATCAGGATTATTAAAAGGACAGTTGACCAGAGCCAGAAGAATTGGCACAAAACCTTGGTAAACGCTTTATGGGCAGATAAAATAACGAAAAAGGCTTCAATCGGCACTTCTCTCTTTAACTTAGTTTATGGGAAGGAAGTGGTTCTTCCAACCCATTTAATGATTCCTTCCTTGTCTTTAGTACAGTACATCGATGAATTATTTGCTTCCTCCTTACAACATAGACAGATGGGAATAATTAAATTGGAAGAACAACGAGAGAAAGCTAGGAAAACCCATGCTCATCACCAAGCGCTAATAAAATCCTTTTTGACTCAAGCATAATAATCAAAAAAAAACTTTCAGATGGGAGATCTAGTTTTGAAATGGATAAGGCTCCACGAAGAGAAAGGCAAACATACAAAAATTCCAGAAAATGTGGCTTGGTCCTTTCAGAATGTAGAAGTCATAGGCCCATCAACGTTTGTGTTGCAGGATTTAGCAGGTAGAAAGGATTCCTTGCCTGTTAACGGACAAATCCTGAAAATATACTTTCCATAGAAGATAACTCTTCTAAATTTTGTAGAATAGCTTTTTGTTCTTCTTTCGTAGGAATAAAACCAGTTGTAAATGATTACTTCAGGAATTCGCGTTAAATTGGAGACCAGATCCTCTGTTAAATTTTGATTTTTCACTTGTACAAACAGTAAAAAAAATCGAAAATCTGATCTTTATTATTGACGAATAGAGTCCAAATTTACCTTAGAAATGATACTAGTTCTGAGTTCAAAAAACTTCTTTCGAAAGCAACCTTTTGGCGAAGAATTTGTTCTATATTAGCACAATGAAAGGAATCAATTACAAAATGAGTACTCTCTGTAAAATTGCTATTTTTCAAACTCTATTATTTACCGTCCAGAGCTTTCTTAAGGAAAAACAATGGGTTCCTCCCTGCTAAAGAAAATCGCAGCATTCAGAGAAGTAATCCGAGAAAACAATACGTATCTCAAAGAATAAGAGGTCTCATCACAAGCCGGCTTATCATGATCACAGATATTATAACTTGCTGACCTTGCCAATACTGTCTACCAAAACAGGGCAATGACTTAAGATTGTTGCAATCGAAAGACAAGGGGTCTCATCACGAGCTAGCTTGTTCAGTAAAAGTGTAAATCAAGTGAATGACTGTGTCATAAATTGGCCATCAAGCCAAGACATTGTTCTTTGGAGAATAAAAAAGAAAAAGTATAAAAATGGTTTTCTCTCTGAAAGGTTGTAGATAACTTATAGCAGGATAAAGGATCATTGCTGGGTAACAGGTAACCCTGTCGAGGCTATGGACGCCTGTGGGCAGCAGAGGCTCTACCTACGATAAATGAGCATATTTTAAATGACCAGCATAGCAGTGATAACCTCATTTTATCTTTTAAAAGGAAACCAAGTAATGGCTGGTGTAAATACAAGGACTGAACCATAGGAAGCAGACGAACGAAGTGTAGAAAGGTTGAAATGAAGTATCATTGATAAGATAAGACAAACGTACTCTATCTATCCATAACAAAGTTTAGACTGACAAAAATTTTCCTGTTTCGGAAGTTGAAGTTCAATAGAAAGTCAGAGATAACTGGTTCTTCCCAGTGAATTGCCATTGTTGTGGTCACCAACAACCCCCTCTTTTGTTCGATGTTAGCAACAACCCCGAGAAAATGGGGGACCCTTAGTAAAAATTCATCAAAAAATCCCTTGAATATTTTTGTTTTTCCTTAGAATCTTATCGCAGCAAAGCAAAGGAAACACTTCTTGTTATAAGCTTATCAAACCGCGAAAAAGCGACGCTAAACTCATCGCAACGCATTTATCATGAATGCTCTTAACAAGAGAGACTTAAGAAATCCCTGACGGCCGATGTGCGACGTCGCATATCGCAGCAGCCGCATAGAGTAAGACGCAATGACTAATATCCGCGATGTGTGATTTGCGATTTGCAATCTCTAATCCACAAACTGCGATCTGCGATGATCCGATATTGCGATATCACAATGCTGTAATACTAATATGCGATCTGCGATCTGCGACGAAGCATGAGATCTTGCTCAGCACAACATTCAAAGGAAAGTTGTCCTTTAATCAGAGTTAGGTGCGCGCATGTAAAAAGAAATTAATGATCATACGAATGACCGCTTTTCGTTTTTCGAAGAGTCAGTTCACTTTGAATGTCATGATTATACACACACAACATCTGAAGCTTTCATATCAAACTTTATTTTTCATTTATTCTTTTCCTTCACGCAACTATAAAACAGGAGATAAAATGGAGTAATTTTTCTTGTGCAGGAAACATATAAGGAAAAGAGGAAAGCGTCGATGTTTAGAGGCCACAGAAGAGGCTTCTTCAGAAGCAGGAACCACACACGATAGGCCATCTGAAGCTCAGAGTTAAAGGCACACAAAAGCAGCATGACTACAAAGATACCTGAAGCTTGCACGATAGAAAAGCCCAGAATGAAGAGCAAAGGCAGTTTCCAATCTAGAGAATGGCTCGGGAAGTAAAGTCTTCTAACTCATCAAGTCATTAACAAAGACAGAAAACCAAAATAGCAAAAGCAGGTCCAGTTCGGGAAAAATTCGAGTTATTACCAAGTATACATTCAGTCGGCGGGAGATTCTCTTAAAATATCTGATAGTTTATCGAAGAGGTGGTGCCGACCCTTGTTACTCCTATTTTTGTAACACGCACAAAGGGAAAGGAAACCAACCAACCCCTCTCGGTCGAATGCTGCACACTCACAACGCTAAAGGAGCAAAGACAGAAATAGTTCAAAGTTAGATTCAATTTTAGAAATAATTTGCTTTATCAGAGGGACGGTCATTTGAAAACCGGATCCCAAATTTATGTAATCAAGTTAATTAGTTAGCAGTATTTAAACCCTTCTCATGCATTTAGAGAAGGGTCCGTAGATTTGCCAAAAACTTATCCTCAGAACATGCACTTCTGCACCCTTAGAGGAGGTTTTGATGAATAGATGGATCGAAATTTATCTTTACTTGCATTTTTGATATCTGCTACTGATGTTGCACTTCTGTACTCTTAGTGGATGTTAGAACAAGGAGAGATAACTCATTGTGGCTTGAAGCTTGTGAGTGGAACCAATCATAAATGGTACTTTTATCTCTTGACTATTTCTGCTTATGTTCTTTAAGTGATTTATAGTTTCAGTTGTTTATATGTCATTATATGAATGTATGGGTTACCATTTGGCAATTTTGTACGGTGGAGCCGTATTTTTTGTATCTGACATATAAGTAACTTATTATGCGATATGCTGCTCATAACTATTTTGCCTAACTTCTTATGCAAAATAGTTTATCTTTAATGATTTCTGTTCTTATGATAGTTGAATGATCTTTATTACCAGTTATTATTCGAAATCTTTTTAGATCGCATAATAGCAAGGAATACACCTCGGGTTAGTGTAGATTAGGTGTATTTTTTCTTATTAGGTTACAATAGCATAGTGTTAGTTTAAAGAGTCTAAATTATATTTACTTTGAATTTTCATTAGATTAGCATAGTCCAAGCTCTACACACACACACACACACCCAAGGTCGGGAAACTGGTCCCGTCATCCCCAGTCAGACCCGCTATACCAAACGGATAAGGAGCTGCCAACCAAGGTCCGGACCGGGTGGGTATCCCCCTTGTTGTCGACCCGATTTTCGGGGCTTCAACAGTACCAGAGACACATGGTGGGAGTCTCAGATCGGATCCGCCGAGTGCTGACTTGTGTTGCATGAGCTATATCATGCTACCATGATCACCATGCTGATTAGTTCTTAGGTCCAACACTTACATTTTTTGAGGCCTGCATGCCACGAATATATGAGGTCTACAAGCCGCCAATGTTATTTTGGACACACATATTATTTTTTTGGGTTCTAATGTATCAAACATGTTCGCCATATACATATATATGTGTGTGTGTGTGTGTGTGTGTGTGTATATATATATATATATATATATATATTATTATATATATATATATATATATATATAGATAGATATATAGATAGAGATATATATATATATATATAATAATATATATATATATATATATATATATATATATATATGTTATATTTTATTGCTTACTATTGTACAAATGGTTTGTTTTATCTTTTCACATGTTTTGTAAATGTCTATCCAACACATAATTAGCCAATGCATATGTCAATATATTCATGCGCCTAGGAATAAGATGATATGTAATGTAATCAAAATGTCTTTCCAGTAGACGAATACGTAGATACATTCTCAATATTTGAAGGTTTCTGATGGAATATTGCCTGTTGAGTTGAAGGATGACAAGCTGTGAATCTAGGTTGACAACCAACTCTGTAATGTCAAGAGCAATTGCTTCTGACAACAATTCGATGACCGCACTGTATTTAGAAATGTTGTTAGTTGTACGACCTAAAAAGATACCTTGAAGTTCAATCAACTCATTGTTAGGATCATAAATAGCCCATGCTATGGATGATAGGTTCTGGGTAGTACGGTAAGCACCATCAACGAAACCCATGTGAGGAGTCGCAAACATCTGCAAAGCAAGAAAAGTATAGTAAACAAGAAAGTTTTTTGGAAACCAACACACCAAACCACACAACACAAAAATGAATGACACACTAATGTACACAAGTAACCATGCAAGATGACCTAAGCTTAGTACTTCTTGAGGTAAAGCCCATTCTGAGGCTTATCCAGAGGATTTCCTTCATAATCAATAAGCTCATAGGCCCCCTTTTGCAAAACACATTTCACAATGTAGGGCCCATGCCACATGGGTTTGAACTTGCTACCCCGAGCTTGTCATTAGCCTGGTCGTATAGTAAGACCAAATCACCCTCAGAGAATGCACGAGGGGAGACCGACTAATCGAAATGGGATTTGATCCATTTATTTTTTGCTTCGATGACCAAGGTAGCAAGACAACAAGTCTCATCCAGTTGTTCTAAATATAAGAGGCGTTCCTCCCGAGGTGATGTTTCAGGGAGGAGTTCAACAACTAACTTGAGTGAAGGAATCTCACATTTGATCGGCAATGTTGCATCCAGACCATAGACTAGATGGAAATGTGTGAAACTAATTGTGTCTTTGATCGAGGTTTGGTAAGCCCATTGAGTTGAAAAGAGCATGAGATTCCAATTTGACTTGTGCATCCCAGTAGTACGTTGAAGCATTGTAACCAAAACCTTGTTCACGGCTTAAAATTGGGCATTGGCCTGAGGGTAATATGGGGTCAAGCCATCGTGGTGCAAGCCCAATGCGGATGTCAACTCAGCCATCAGGTAATCTCTGAAATGGGAACCATGGTCTGTGACAATGGCCTGAGGTACGCCGAACCTACAAATAACATGGTTGAAAAGGAATTGAGCCACCATCTTACTGTTTGCAAAGTATGTAAGCATCACTTCGGCCCATTTGGTGAAATAATCCACAATGAAGATAATATAGCCATGCCTCCCAGCCGAACACTGGGTTACATGTCACATAATCGATGCCCCATTTGGCAAAAGGACCAACGGTAATGACAGGGTGTAGGTGAGCAGGTGGGGCATGCATCTTGTGTTGGTAAATTTCACATTCATGGCACTTGCGAACAACAAGGATGCAATCCTTGAAAATATATGTCTAGAAATAACCAACGCAAAGGATTTTTTGAGCGGTAGTGTAACCAGACATATGACCACCACATGCTTCGGAGTGGCAATCATTGAGAACTCTTTCATCTTCCTCGATCATAAGGCATCGGGGAAGAACTGAATCGACAACAACATGGTATAAAGTATCGCCAATAATATGGTAGGGTTGGAAGTGATGTTGAATCCTTCGACGATCATCCTTAGTCAACGTGGACCAGAACGTGGACATCTGGAGATACACGATGATATCACCGTACCATGGATCAAGGGTGCTAATCCGGAAGAGAGTCGCGTCTGGGAGTTGTTCATCTACACCAGCAGGGAGAGATTTAGAAGGAAGGGAACAAATCAATTCAACGAAAATAAGTGACTTCTTAGATTTGGCAGTAGTAAATACCAAATCAAATAATTGTAGGATCATGATCCATTTAAAATATTTCCCCCCCAGCAGTTGACGAGTCAAGATATAGGTCATGGGGTTGTATTTGGAAATCACCATAGTCATGCGCAAAAGGATGTAGTGCTAAAAGTGTTTAAAAACTTGGACAACATCCAAAGCCAACTTCTCACCATGTGCATAATGTGTTTTAGTGTCAAGGAGATTCTGACTAAGGTAGTAGATAACATGTTTGTCGTCTTAGACTAAGACCATAGCGATGGTGCTAGGGGTCGCGGCTAGGTAAAGTAAGTAGTCTCGATAATAATACGAAGGGTGCAATAGAGGAGCTTTTACAAGGACGACCTTGAGATCATCAAAATATTTTTGGGACACCTCATCCCATACAAAGGGTGTTCCTTGTTTTAGCAACCGAGTAAATCCTGTAGCTAGCCTAGCATAGTTGGGTATAAAACGATAGAGAAAATTTGCCTTTCCTTGTAGGCTCTAGAGTTGGTGCAATGAAGATGGAGGGGGTAAATTTACAATGGCCTCGACTTTTAGCGGATCAAGGTGAATACGTCCTTGGAAACGATGAAGCTGAGGAGTCATCTAGATTCTACGAAGAAAACACATTCATGTGGGTTCAACCGAATGTTGTAGTGTCTACAATGCAGGAAAACCTACCAAAGATGGTCCGGGTGATCTTGGCGCTTATAAGAATGAGCGGGAAGGTCATCCAAGTAAGGCTGGACAATGTTGCAAATGTCACGAAACACATAGGAAATTGCTCGTTGAAACGTAGCCCCATCTTTTTTTAGGCTGAAAGGGAGCTTTTTGTACACGAATGTACCCCACAGACAGATAAAAGTTGTCTTTTCGTGATCGGCGAGTGCAATGTTGATCTGGTTGTAACCAAAAAAGCTATCTATAAAGGAAAAAATCTCACTCCCGACACATTCATTAATGATTTGATCGATGAAGGGAGTAGGATAGTTATCTTTAGGACAAGCACGATTAATATCTCGATAATCAATGCAAACACAAATCATGCCTTGTTTTTTAGTCACCGGGAGAATATTGGACACCTAATCAGTAAGAGGGATGGGATAGATGAACCCAGCGTTGAGAAGTTTTTCAACTTCACCCTTGATAGCGGCAGCCTTCCTAGGGTGCACTGGGTGGAGCCATTGGTGAATGGGCTTCACGTGTGGATAAGTTGGTATTTCATGCACAACGATGCTAGGATCAATGTCAGGCATTTCTTCTTAGGACCATGCAAACACATCATAGAATTCCTGAAATAGATGAGTATAAGTCTTGATCTCATCTAGAGAACAAGATACCCTGATATGGACATGTTCAACGATACCAAGATTGATATAAATATCAATTGGCATCGTTTGGGTAATATTACCCAAATTTCCTTCTGACCATACCTCATGAGTCGTGATCGGTGGCGGAAGCGGGAGGGAAAGAAAAGGAGAAAAGGACTCTTCAAAAGTGGTAGACATGACCACCGAACAAGGCAGGAATGAGGATCGATGATGAGTATCGATCCAAGGTGGTTCCTCGAGAGACATGACTTCCATGATACCTTCATTAGCAAGGAAGGTCTCAACTAAGGGATCAAGTGATTCCAAAGTGCCAAGCCACAGGGATTGAGAGTACGTATCGAGAGAGGTCTTCGAAACAGAAGAATCAAAAGATGAGGAACTTGAAGAAGAAACAATTTCCACGTAATTGACTTCAGTGGGACTAAGTGGCATAACCTTGCCCCAGGTATCAACAAGATCTGGTGAAGGTATGACCCAAGGATCAAATTTAACTGAGACCATGTTGACAGTGGAAACATGAGGAGGTGGGAGCGGAAAAATTCCCATTGAGGCAGAATCTTTAAAAAGACCTGCCCTGACACTCTCATAGGGAGAACCAGTTTTCTTGACGTACGAAACATTCCCATCTGAGGAGGAAAAGCTAAAGAAAGACAACTGGTCGATAGTGAAAATCTTCCCTTGATGAGGAAAATGAATCACGCGAAATAGGGAGGAGGCTACAGCATGCATAGCATGGGTCCAGCTTCGGCTGAGTAGAATATTGTAATTGAGATTGGAATCAACATTCTCTACCTTGACTTGCACTGTCTTGCCTTTCAGAGTAATGGAAAGGTTAGGTAAGACACCAAAGGGTCACGAATCATGCCCATCGAAAGCTTCCAAAGTGTTCGGAGATGGGTTCAAAGCAGGAGAACCAATAGCCTTCCTGCATGCGGCTGACATGATGCATGTGGAAGAACCTTCATCGATGACAATCTTGTGGATGGTCTTCTCATTAATGATTACCTGAATGAAAAAGGAAATTTGATGAGGGAGACACAGAACATGGTTCTCTAGATTGAAACATATCAAATTGGAATTGGTGGGATCGATACCCCCAATAGCTGACAGCAAAGATTTCTACTGCAATGGGTAGCTTTGGAGCACCTCGAGAGCCGACATAGCTGACGGTGCTTGAGACAAATCCTCAACAATATTATAGCGCTGGGTGACTCGAGAATTAGGATTGTATGAGTATTTCCACAGCACACCTCGAGAAGGTGGTTGTATAGCGGAATCTGGGTTAGGGTGCTAGATATGAAGAGGGCCAAAACTTAGGGTAGAAGAAGAAGGGGTGGCTTCTTTCTCTTTCCTAGCTGTTCAAGCAGGATTTTTGTAATCTTTCGATATAGTAGCCACATTAATAGGTGTACTCATCATGAACACTTGAGATCCCAAGGAGGCAGATGATTGAAGTTAGTCTACCATTTGGAGGATTTTAACCATATGGCATCTGATGTTGCTCCCATTGTGGTTTAAAGGGTTGTTGAGCCTGTTGACCTTGGACATATGTATATTGGACCTATTGTCCTTAAACATATGGGTGATGAACCTGTTGTCCTTGAATAAGAGGATTTTGGACCTAATGTCCTTGGGCATAAGGTTGATCCACTTGTTGCCCTTAGACGTAGGGATTTTGTACCTGCTACCCTTGACCAAAAGGATTTTGTACCTGATGCCCTTGGCCAAAAGGATCCCAGACCTATTGACCTAGGACATTAGGATTTTGGGCCTGCTACTGCAGGACTTGACCCTGGCCTTGCCCTTGCAAGGGTTGACCCTATTGATATGTATACAAGGGTTGTTGTTGCCCGAGTTGGTTTTGTTGTTGCAAGGGTTGACCTTGCAGTTGCAATATTTGTCCCTAGGGCTATAGAGGTTGGCCCTACGAGGACATGGGCTAGGATGTGTGTGAGGCATATTGCATCTATTGTTGCATGGTTTGCTGCAACTATTGCAAGGGTTGACCTTGCGGTTGTTGCAGCTGACCTTGTTGCAGGATCATTTTCCCTTGTTGTTGTGCAGATAGCCCTTGCTACAACAAAGGTTTCCCTTGCGGTAACAAAGGTTGCCCTTGTTGTTGTAAAGATTGTCCATGTTGTTGCAAGGGTACTTGAACAGTGCCCTGAAAATATCTGAACTAAATCTGGCCGTAGCCACCCTGGAAGGTGGATGAGCCAGGCTGAATGTACTGCCTAGACTGAAGGGTGTAAGGTTGATTAACCTTTCCCTGAGAACCATATGGAACGTAAGGAGTTTGGTATTGGACCTGAGCCTCATAGGGCTGCTGATACTGGATGTTGCTCGATCTAGACGGACCAATGGGATTCCGAACCTGTTGGTACTAGACACTGCTTGATCCTGTAAGATCAGTAGGGTTATGGATAACACCAGAATAAGGTTGGTTCATACCAAGCATGAGAGTTTGTTATCCACTCACATTGATGGCACCTGACACCATAGAAACATTCAGGTTTTTCCCCCAGGTGGTGGCACAACCTGGCCACTGACTAGAGGGATGGAGGAACCAACGGAGACATTCCTCAAAACCACTGGCTGAACCGGATGGGTGACTAGGACTAATGATACAAGGGGGTTCATAACGGTAGGTTTCACCGAGACTGAGGTAACAGCGTGTTGGGAAGTCATGTTTGCAATTAACGGACCTAAAGTAGGCATGGTGCCTAACGCCCAAACAAGGTTATGGTAAAGTGATGAGGCACTAGGTGTACCTGAAACCAACTGTGCCAAAGACACATAGTTAGGTGGCAAACTAGTGGTACTACCCTCTATATAGGGGAAACCTTCAAGAGGAAAAGGATGCTATTCCTCCTCGATAGTGTGCGGAGTAGAAACTTCTGACTCCTCTGGAGAGGTGACTGGAGCATCGCCTTCGAGTTCCATATCTGAGAACAAACGATGACGAATGGCCGAAGAAGTATGAGGGGATAGTTCCAAAGAAACATCCGGATGGTTGTACGAACTGTAAGGATGTTGCAGTGATATCACAATAGGGTCAAATAGAGGATTCAAAGGGTAGATAACTAGTCCAAGTTGATCGTCAATGGTCGGCGAGTTCTCAGGAGTTTGAACGGGATTCTCTGGAGATTCCGGGCGAAGATCAACGAATGACCCAGTATCGCAAGTAGGTGGAGGACGAGATTACAAAGGTTGAATGCTCAAAACAATTATGATTTCAACACCTTGGTCCCCAAGTGACTCTATAACTCAGGAAATGACTCCTTAGACAATCTTTCAGATGGAGGAGAGGAAGAGGAACTGGGTGAACCAGATGATTCAGCCACGATGACCTTGTCTTAGTTGACAGAAAAATAAACTTCAAGGATTTAAAAGGTTATTTTAAGGGAAACTCATGATTTGGTATCAGAAAAGACTAACAGGGTGTTATTGGATCATGGGAAATCAATTATTAAGACACACAAAAAGACTGGTGCTCTTTCATTTTTTAAGAGTCGAGAAAGAAACAAAGATGACTCTATCACTTTCAATTGGAAACGAGCTCAAAAGGACAAGTGCTCAAATGATATTTTAAGTTTAATGAGTCAAAAATATCAAATGACTGCTCTATATGATCTAGGTAAACAAGATTACCAGGAAACCATGAACTACAGAATACCTCTCGGTGAACTGAGAACTAAGAGCAAGTAATCTCCCCGAATGTTGTGTTTGGTGTATCATTTTTGTAAGACAACTGACTCGGCATCCTAAGGATAAAGGATTGCAGCCTAGAGGGGTCTCCCGTTATATACTTGATAGTATGGGGAGCACAAATCCATACTAGCGTTGTCTAATGCTGAAGCTAATGATAACTGCTAGGTTTAAAGATGTCGGAACACGTCTTTAGCCTAGAACTTCTAGACATGTTTGTGAAATGTCAAATGCGCCTTAGGTTAATTGAACTCATTTTAATGTTTATCTTGAGTTATGTTTCAGTTTTCAGGTCTTAGCGATGCGACTCGAAAAACCTTAAATGCACCTAAATGAGACAAGACCCTTTCAATTCAATGAATTTCCTACACTAGAGAGGGTAGAAACTACACAATCAAATGCAAAAAACCAAGCAACTGAAAGAAAAATGATCTTTCATTACTTCCCTTTTCGAGAAAATAACCTAATGAAAAATGCATTCCAATTCCTAATTTCCTGGCAAGCACATTTCTGACAGTCCTTTCAAAAGCAAAAGAGTTCTTTTCGTTTTCGAATGCCAATGCAATCCTAGTATTTAATGATGTAGGCTATCGTAGTACAATGATGCAACAAACTATAGTTTCATACTTTTCATGAAACAATGAAATAAAATACAACACTTCAATGAAAAAGTATTTGAGACAATTAGCTCTTCAAGCAAATGAAAACATGAAAAGAGAGGCTCATTCAAACTAATGAAGCACTGACTTTACCAACAACAAGACAAGCAACGTAATCTATGCCGAAAAAGAAATGCTTAGACAAGCAAACTAAAACTTTTCAAACTTGTGTAATGGAGGTCAAAGTCATAAAAGGACCACAAACGAAATGCAAGGAGTAAGTATGTTATGAAACCAGCTCAAGAAAAGATAGAAAAGATAGATCAATGCCTTAGAATTCAGCCTCTTCGAGGGGGAAACCTCCTTTACATTACATAAATGAACAATTCTTCGATGATCCAAATGACAAAACCTCCTTTCTATATATAGGAGTCTAAGGAGTCACAATATAATCCAGCCGACCTAACAATAATAATATAAAGCCACAAAAATAA
>APFE031570004.1:133447-144806 GCA_000404065.3 Pinus taeda
TGCAGAATTACTAGTAGATGCTTCAGAATTCTTACCTTTTATACCTGTGGCTACAATGGTTGTTTCATCTCCTAAGTCCGACCCCAAATCTTTCTAAATAGCTACAACAGTATTCTTCTTCTTGCCCTCGAACATCTTAGGTCTCAGCTCCGAATGCAGAATCCAATAGTGCTCATCATCATGCCCATCCTTCTTACAGTGAGTGCATGAAGACTTGCTTTTCTGTGCAGTGTTGGCCTTCCTCTCTTTCCATTTTTGTTTTCTTTTCTCCTTAGTCTTGCTTGCAATGTGCTTGGATGATCCTCCAATCTCTGGGTTCCCTTTCTTTCCTCTAGCTTCTAGATGCGTGGCTTGAACAGATACCTCATCTATACTAGTGGGATTAAACATGAGGATAGTGTGCCTCATGTAGTTGTGTAGACCACCGATGTACTTCAACAGAGTCTCAGGTGAGTCTAATGAGATTCCTACAGTCAAAGCTCTCTTCCTAAATTCTTGGGTGTAACCTTGTACACTTTGCCCTTTCAATTGGCGAAGAGTTTGCCAACTCATCATGGCTTGCTGCATGTAGGCCAATGGATAGAACTGGTTTTTGATTGTAGAAACAAATTCACTCCAGACAAAAATAGTCTTACCATGTCTCTTCATGTCAGAATGGGTCCCGCCTTCCCACCAAACCAAGGCAGTGCCCCCAAGGCGTAGGCTAGCCAACTGAATCTTTCTCTTGTCTGAGTCGATACTCTGCACTCTGCAATAAACATCAATTTGTTTGATCCAATTGTCCAGCTTTTCGGCATTGAACTCCCCATCATATATTGGTAAATCAAATTTAACATCTAGTTTAATGAAAGATGTCTTCTTTTTATGTTCAGGGCTATTAGGAGGTGTGAGAAAGTTTTCTTCTTTCCATTTTCCTTTTGAGTGGTCATGGAGGGGAGACTCTTCTTCTCCTTTATCTTGTTTGGAGCCTAATGATTCCTCAACTTTATGTTTTCTAAAGTCCTTATACATTTATTCTACCATGGATCTCATGGCCAGGAAACTATCTATAAATTGAGGGTCTGGGCCCACAGAACCTTCCTCCAACATTTTCTTCTGAGGATAGACTCTTCCAATTTCAGGATTAGCTTCGACCAACTCTCCTTCTCCTCATTTGAGCTTTGATCTAGTTAGCATTCAACAACTAAATCCAGCACAAGCTTGTCTAACATTAACAACCTATAGCTCTGATACCACTTGATCTGAAATCACCCCTAGGTGACCTAAGGAAATTAATGAAGGTATTACAGACTCATGTGCTAGTGTGTGTGTCTATGTTATCTTGTGCAATGGATCGATAAGATTGTGAAATACACAGACACTTAAAACAGTAAGAGATCACACTAAGCAAACATAAACACAACAAAATTTAATAAGGAGTTCACCCAATTCTCCTGGGCTACGTCTCCTGGTCCAACCTTCAGTGGTGGCATTTTTATTATGTTTTTAAAGTAGAGTCTTACAATAAGGAGCTCAATCTGAGTCTCACTTGACAGAGGATGATCAGTAGGATGGCACTTGGAATTCCAAAGTCCTTAGAGTTCATAGACTCCCATTACCGAATTTCGACCTCAATTGGTCTCTATGTGCTCGATGTTGCCCTTACTCTGATGGTCAGCTCAGCTTCTCTGTCCTTTGTAACTTTGCCTCTCTTTTTGTGTCTCTCAGCCTTTGTCTTCTTCATTGCTTCTTTGCCTCACTCTCTCCCTGCTTCTTGTTAGCTCGTGGCTTTAAAGCTAGTTTGTTCCTTCGATTGTTCATTTTGGCTTCTTGGCTCTCTGGATTGCCTGCCTCTGTCCACTGGGAATCCCTGCCCTACGTCATCATTGCTATGTAATGCTT
This sequence comes from Pinus taeda, assembly GCA_000404065.3. Classification (NCBI taxonomy): domain Eukaryota; kingdom Viridiplantae; phylum Streptophyta; class Pinopsida; order Pinales; family Pinaceae; genus Pinus; species Pinus taeda. The sequence goes on from APFE031570004.1 coordinate 135,329, forward strand.
CGCAGAGAATTGACCACCTGTCTCTTTGCAAACTCAGTGTTAGTTCTTCCTGAATGGTTGTTTTTTTTTTTCCGTTATTTCCCAAATTCCTATGAAACAGATCCTTCTATCAATTCATGGGTCAAATCGGACTTCAAATCTTATGCACCGTAGTTTATTTCTCCCCAGAGTTCGGTCATCCATCGGGTTGAACCTCCATCATTGATCTAGAGCCCCCCAGATCCTACGGTCTTTGCTTATATCGCGCGGTTGAGTTGCTTGATCGTTAGTCCGCAATGTAAGTGGTTTCTCTCTCTCTCCACCGGACACGCGTCACTCAATGTATGGAATCACTGGATCCTCGGCCAAATCCACTTACAAGCCCAAAATGCCTCCGCTATTCTGCCATTTTTGAGCGCGGAACCCACCTTGTCAGTTTTAGCGCTTTCCCACGGTTTTCTGGTTTTCCCTTATGACTAAGCACTCAGGACCTTTCCTTCTCAAGGGGTTTTACCCAACAATACATGATTAGCACTTTGCACTAATCATGTATCAGAAATAGCCTCCATTTCTAGATTTGAGCCTCCCAATTGCCATTTTTGTGCCATGTGCAGTCTCCATGGGCCAACGGTCAGTGCACTTTGACCGAAGGTCCTCCATGCTGGCTATAAGTTGCCATTATTCAGAGGTTATTTCTGATAGCTATAAGATTTCTTGAAGTCTATCATTCATTCTTAACAATCACGGAATTGTTTGAGGATCCAATTCAGATCACATGCTAAAAGAACAATTTCACAGTTTGTTCAACTGTAATTTGCTTATTACAAGGTATTAAAATACACATTTTGCTGAACCTGTCCACAATAACATATAAATAGTCACGTCCCTTTCTAGATTTTGGAAATCCCCCAACAAAGTCCATGGAAACACCTTCCCAAGGATGGGAAGGAACTGGTAGTGGGGTGTACAAGCTTAGTTTTCTATTGTTGGGCTTGCTTTTAGCACACATGTTACACCCTCTTACATATCTAGAAACTGTTTCATTATTTTTGGCCAAAAGCAGTATCTTTGCAGCTGTGCAAATATTTTACTTACACCAAAATGACATGATATCAGAGAAGTATGTGCCTCCCTAATTATGTTAATTCTCTATGTTTGTGGAATGCATAGCTTTCCCAAATGATACAAGAGTCGGTCCTTAACATAGTAATCCAATTCTTCTAGCTTTTTGCCATTACTTAAAGCTACATATACATCTTTAAAGTCTATATCTTGAGCATATTGTTCAATGTAGCTTTCATGCATTACTGAGTTATGCTTAAGTATAGTAGATGCATTTATGTTTTGTCTAGACAATATATCTGCAACTTTATTGTGTATGCCCTTTTTATATCTGATGACTAAATGAAACTGTTGTAGGAAACCCATCCACCTATAGTGTCTTGATTGCTGCAATTTATTTTGTGAGTGCAGAGTACTGAAGTAGCTGATGATAATTATGTACTATTGTTTCTTTTCCCATTAAGTAATGTTTCCACTTCTTCACACTCTGAACTAATGCATACAATTCTTTATCATATGTAGGATAATTAACTACTGCAGAATTAAAAGTCTCAAAATGGTAGCATATGGGTTTACCATGTTGTATCAACACTGCTCCCATGGCATAATCACTGGCATCTATTTCGATCTCAAATGGTTGTTGAAGATTTGGCAATGTTAGTACTGGTGTTGTACTAATTTTTTATTTCAAGGTGTCAAAGGCTTTCTACCATTTGCCTCCCCACTAAAACACCTTGTTCAATCTTGTCAAAGCATGTAAGGGAGTTGCAATTAAGGAAAAGTTAGAAATAAACTTTCTACAATATCATGCTACCCCTAGGAAGCTTTTAACTTCTGTAGCAGACTTGGGTTTAGGCCAGTTTACAATGACTACAACCTTAGAGGGATCTATCTTTAGTTCAACACCCCTTACAATATGACCCAAATAATTCAAAGATGTTTTACCAAATTCACACTTTGATAATTTAACATAGAGATTTTCTTTTTTCAAAACATCTAGAGTCTGCTTTACATGCTTCAAATGTTCTTCCCATATTTTAGTGAATACAAGAATGTCATCTAGACATACAATTACAAAATCATCAATAAAAGGCCTGAGTACATCATTCATAACCCTCTTGAAAGTGGCAGGAGCATTAGTTAAGCCAAAAGGCATAACTAGCCATTCATACAGCCCTTGCTTTGTTTTGAAAGTAGTCTTCCATGCATCTTTCTCTGCTACTCTAACCTGATGGTAACGACTACGTAGGTCCAACTTGGAAAAGTAAACAGCCTCTTTCAGTTGATCCAATAGATCATCAATGCGAGGAAGGGGATAACGATTCTTGATCGTTATTTTATTCAATGCTCAGTAATCAATGCACAGCCTCCACGAGCCATCCTTCTTTCTCACCAACACTATTGGAGATCTGCATGGTGATGTGCTTGGTCTTATGAACCATTTCTCGAGCAGCTCTTATACCTTCCTCTTGATTTCTTCATTCTCTAAAGCGAATAACTTGCAGATTCCGATGTTAGGCAATGGAGCATCTTACTGCAAATTAATATCATGTACAATTTCCCTTTTTGGTGGTAGACCTTTAGGTTCTTGAAATAAGATATCATATTCTGAAACAACTCTTCTAAATCAACTTTTTGTTTAGCATCACAACCCTCAAATAAATTGGTTTTTTCAAGTTTCTTTTCCTTTACAACCATCAGTAAAAATTGTTTGCATGAATTTACAATCCTTTTCATCTGCCCTGAGTTTATGAGAGTATAATTACTTTTGAGTTTGTGAGATCTTACAGTATATTCTATTCCATCTTTAACAAGTTGATACTTATTTTTAGCTCTATAGAAAATTTCTTTTCTATCATACAAGTAAGGACTTCCTAAAACAATTCCAAATATATCCAAGGGAATTACATCTAACTCAACCTCATCTACAAATGTTGAACCAATGGCAAACCTAAGTTTACATTGTCTAGTCACTTGTAGCTTTGCTTTATCACATAACCAACCTAATGGATATGGCTTCTTGTGAGGTGTGGTTGGTAATCCTAGCTTCTTTAAAATTGCTTCAGAAATTAAGTTTACTTGTGAGCCACTATCAAACAAGGTATCAATATTTTGATGCTTGGAAATAACTCTAATATGAAAAAGCTCATGTCTTCTTCTCTCATTTCTTCACTATCAATAGTTTGGGCAGAATTACTAGTAGATGCTTCAAAAATTTTACCTTGTATACCTATGGTTGTGATGGTTGTTTCATCACCTGATTCTGACCGCAAATCTTTTTGAGCAGCAGCAACAACCTTCTTCTTCTTGCCATCGAACTTCTTGGGTTTCAACTCTGGATGCAAAGACCAAAAATGTTCATCATCATGTCCATCCTTCTTGCAGTGAGTGCATGAAGGTTTGACCTTTTGTACAACATTTGCCTTCCTCTCTTTCCATTTTTGCTTCCTCTTTTCCTTGTTCTTTCTTGCAGTGGGTTTTGATGATCCTCCAATCTCTGGGTTCACATTCTTGCCTCTAGCCTCTAGATGGGTAGCCTAGACAAATACCTCATCTATACTAGTAGGGTTAAAAATGAGAATGGTGTGCCTCAAATAACTATGTAGACCACCTATATACTTCAGCAAAGTTTTAGGTGAGTCTAAAGAAATGCATAGAATCAAAGCTCTTTTTCTAAATTCTTAGGTGTAGCTTTGTACACTTTGCCCTTTTAATTGGCGAAGAGTTTGCCAACTCATCATAGCTTGCTGCATATAAGCTAGTGGACAGAATTGTTTTTTAATTGTAGAAACAAATTCACTCTAGACAGAAAGAATTTTACCATGCTTCTTCAAGTCAGCTTGTGTCATGCCTTCCCACCATACCAAGGCAGTTCCTCCAAGGCGTAGGCTGGCCAGTTGAATTTTAGTCCTATCTAAATCGATGCTCTACACCCTGCAATACACATCAATCTGTCTAATCCAGTTAACTAGCTTCTCTACATTTAACTCTCTATCATATATTGGCAAATCAAATTTAACATCTAATTTAATCAAGGATGTTTTCTTCTTTGTATTTTCAGGGCTATCAGGAGGTGTGGATAGAGGAGCCTCTTTTCCTTTCCCTTTTCCTTCAAAATGGCCATCTAGAAGAGATTCTTCTGTTCCTTTGTCTTCTTTGGAAGTTGAAGAATCTTCACTTCGACCTTTCTTAAATTCTCTATACATTTCTTCTACCATGGCTCTCATGGTCATGAAACTATCCATGAACTGAGAGTCTGATTCCAAGGGATTTTCTTCTGCCATTTTCCTCCTAGGATAGACTCTACCAATTTATGAGTTAGTTTCAACCAGTTCTCCTTCTCTTAATTTAAGCTTTGACCTAGTTATCATTCACAAACAGTCCAGCACAAGTTTGTCTAACCTTAGCAACCTAAAGCTCTGATACCACTTGATCTGATAATGAGATCTAAGACAACAATAAGGTATTACAGACTTATGTGCATGGATTTCTCTATGTCATTTTATGCAATGGATCGATAAGATTGCAAAATGCACAAACAATAAAGTAGTAAACAAAACATAATAGACAACACATAACACAACAAATTTAATGAGGAGTTTACCCAATACTCCCAGGCTACATCTCCTGGTCCAGCCTTCAGTGGTGGCCTCTCTATTATGTCTTCAAGTAGAGTTCTTTTTACAACAATGAGCTCAATTCGAACCTCACACATAACATAATACAATGACAAGAGCTTTACTTTAACCTCTCAAGTTTTCTTTGAGTACACAGACTCCCTCAATGCCCTTCAGTAAAGGAATTTCTTGCTCTGACAACCAAAGTTGCAAGAAATTTCTTCTAATGTCAGATCAAGGGACATCTTCCATCTGTGATAGTCATACTTTTCACAGAGCTTGTCCTCAACCAGGAAGTGGGATGAGGAACCCATTGAGCCTTTTGCCCTTGTCCAACTGTCTTTGATGATTGCTCTTTCACTCTCTCTTGGGATTTGTCTTCACCTCTCCTCTGATACCATGTTGATTTTAGGTATGTTCTATTCCTAAGATCAATTTACTTCAATTTTCTTGTTGGCTCAATATCAATGTCTAGTTTAGAAATCACATTAGCATGATAGTAAAATGAAGATGGAACATAAACATAAACATTAGAAGACAATCCAAGATAAGAGGACATAATATGTGGAACCAGCCAGGGACAAACCCTAATGTGGGGAAACCCTTGATCAATTCTTCTTATATTCTTCAGTATTTCAACAGATAGAGAGATAGTACAAATATATAAAACTGAAATTTTATGATAGCAGCAATAAGACCTTGACCAAAGAAGTCACTTTTGGTCAAATAGGATAGAAATCTTCCTCTAAGTGGCTTGGTCAAACCCAAACAACATCGGCCTTCAATAGTAAGCCTAATGCACTCAAATGTTTCTCATAATATTGATATCATTCTGCTAATGACAAACAATCACTAAAAGTGTTGTAGCATACCCTTTAGGATTTCATCAATATAGTAGCCCTTCACATAACACAGCTGCAACATGTTAGCACTGTGGTTTGATGCATTACTGGTTAGGGAAGCAATCTTCAGCCCTCATCCTCCATACAGTCAACAATACAAGACTTCAAAGGTTGCGGTGTACCAAGGTGAGACTCCATCATTGCCATACTATCCAATTCTAGCTTGATATCCTTAATGACACCCTTAGGATAGCCTTTGTTGTTGTTTATGGCCTGCGGCCTAGCCCAGCAACAAGTTAGGCCTATGGTCCTCCATCAAACAGCTTACAAACACCATCAATGCAGCAGTATCTAGCCTACAAGAACTCGGCTTGCTGTCAACACTTTCTAGCACCCAATATGCATATGTATCCAACCCTACGCTGATATGTTCTGAGCCTATAGGGCAGATCTCTTCAATGCATTCCTTCACTTTATGTCTGTGGCTTACCAACCTTGCAAATAGTCCTTAAGGCATGTCATAGATGGCTTCTTTCACCATGTTGTCACCTACAACAAACCGAATTTCTATGTTGTCATTTTTAGGAATGTTAAGGCTCTTTCTTTGCTACAGATCAGACCTCTCTTTGTTGTCAATTAGGCCTCCTCCTTGCTGTGTATTAGGCCTCTCTTTGCTATGGATTAGGGCTCTTCTTGACTGTAGTTTAGGGCCTTCATTTTGACTACGGCTAGAACCTCTTGACTGCGGATTAGGGCCTCCTTTTGACAGCGGATTAAGGCTCCCTTTTCTTGTGTATAAGAGGCTTCTTTAGACTGTGGCTATATCTCTCTTCTTCATGAATGCAGCTAGGGTATTGCCTCTTCTCCTTCATCATTGGGGCCAGAATTGCGGCTAGGGATCCCTTTGATGACTCTTTCCACAACATCTTCCTTGAGAGAAAAAAAACCAAAACAAATGAAGAGAGATCATGAGATGTTGTGTGCCTCAAATGATTTGATGTCTCCTCTATTTATATGCAACGTTGAGGTTGAGATGGGGGTAATTTTCTTGCTAGATGACCTTGACAAATTGTCAATAATACAAATAAATTCATATCTCCATAAATACATGTCAGAATCAGATGATATTTAGACCAATCCTACACATCTCGGAGAGAGGAATTCAAGAAAAATATCATCTACCATAAATAAGGTGACCCATATGGAGTTTGGCCCTAGTTTCCAATTTTAACACTTTTCAATGAATAATGGGGTTGATGTGGCATCCTCTCGAACCATGGTGATGAAAACAGGAAGGTCAACTTCTGAGTGGCATAACGTTTTCATACGAACTCTAATTGACACACTTATTGGATCATAGCAAAGCTATTTATGGGTAGAATAACATAAAATGGTGTTGTGCTTGAGAAACAAAGTTTTAGCCCCAAAAAAAAATGTCCTTTGATGCCTCAAAACGCTCCCAGAAGGTTTCAGACCCTGTTTTACCAAACTAGATCCCACCGGTAAAAACAATCTCGTGAGCTGATTCCTCCACTTTTTACACTCCAAATGAATTGAGATGGATTAAAAATAATATAATTGTCCAATATGGATCACACCTCCCCATTTTGGGAGGCTTGTGGTCCCCAAAAGATTTTATTGAATGGCGTGGGTAAATTTTTCCTCCACCTTCTCTTAGGTGTACCATTTAGATTTTCCTAAAAGTTGTCCCTTCAACCCAATCTGCCAAAGTTCATGTTTCCCATGTCTTGTATTTTTGGACCTATTCTCTAAAACATTATCTTTTGTCAACTCTACTTGGGTATCTAGTGCTAAATCCTCCAAAGAAGGTAGGACTTGTTCCTCTTCCCGATCTAGCATGGAAGGCTCGTAGAGTTTCAAATTCTCCAGATTCACAATTGAGTAAACACACATAGATGGTGGTAAACTAAGTCGATAGGCATTATTTCCTGCCTTTTCTAGTATCTCAAAGGGACTGTACCTCAGAGCCTTGATTTTATTACTAGGCCCTACAATTTCTCATTGTTCAACTGTAGCCATACTCTATCTCCCATCTCAAATGATTTTTATGTTTTGTGTGGATCATGTATGGCCTTATACTTATGTGACTTTTGTATTGTTTCTCGTAAGTGTAGATGGATCTACACGATCTTCTCTAGAATTTTTTCATCCCTCAAAGCATCTCATGTAAGATCTTCCCTCACTCCTCCTTGTTGCGCATATGCAATATTCAAAGGTGAAGGTGGAAAGTGTCTAAAACAAGTTTCAAATGGGTACATTCATGTAGAATGTGTTGAGATTGTCTGTTTGAATAAGATAGGCAAAATCTCAGTAGATGACAACAATAGGAATCAGTTCCTAGATTAGCTCCAGTTTGTTGGGAGGGAGTTAATGCATCCTAAATTTGAGTTGAGAGGATTTATGAGGCAGTTAGATTCTCTTTGTTATATAACATGCAAGCATTCGGATTGTTTGCTATGAGAGTGAGATTTTGTGAGGATTTAATTTTTTGTAATCTCCTGTTTGATTAATAAATAATTGCCGATGCCTATGTTTGGTGGACGTAGCCCAGATTGGTTGGGTGAACCATGTTAACTCTTGTGTCTTTATGTGCTTGATTTATCTACTGTGTATTTTGTTTAAACTAGTTGTGCATCTGATCTCCAACAAGTGGTATCAGAGCAGTTGGAGGCGAGTTGGATTTGCGTACTGGAGGTGGAGCGCAAAGGCGTGGAGGTGCGTTGAATGGTGCTGCCTGGAAGGTGCTATCCAACCTGCGTGGAGCCTCTCATAACCTGCATGGTGTTGTGCGTTGCTATACATACTGATTCGTAGTGCTCTAGTGGAGGGTGCGTATGCGTGGTCGTGACTGCTACTGGGTAGAGACCAGTATTCAATGTCCCGAGCCAGTTGCGTGTGAGGACTCTCCGGTGAGCTCTGGATCAGGCCAGTGCACTACAAAATTGTTGGGCACACTCAGCATATTACGGCTGTCAGCATATTGCATGTTTGAACCTGCAACTTTGCACTGAGTAAAGGTATGCAATGCGTTTGGAATATGGTTAGTTGGATCTCCATTCGTTTGAAGTGTTAATTCAAATAATACGTTAAAAGGAATTTGATAAGCCACGTAATGAAGGCTTTTCCATTGCCTGGAGGCTAAATTATTCAAGAAGTTGAGTTTTATATCTTGAGTTGCATTGATATTAGAAGCCCAAGTTCCTCATTCTGTAAAGACCGTATTAATTGCTTAGGGGTTGAGTTCTACCTGACAGGTTGACGTATTCATGGTAGCATGTAATTTTGGTAGGCCGAATTGCTTATTAGATTAAGAAGGCCATGTGAAATTCGCCATCCTTCAAAATTTATGTATCAAATGAATTTAAATTAAAAATAGGATAGATTTATTTTACAGCAACGGTTTCTCATAATTGTTTTTTAAAATCTTAGCTAAAAGCAAAGGCATATAAGTGCATATGGCATAAATTTTTCTGTGAAGTACAAAGGGTAGAAATTTTTAAGGCAAAGGCAGAAAGGCATAGGAATTTTGTTTTGTTAATTGTTGGTATTTAAAGTATTGGTTTTGGAGATTATTGTGTTTTTTGCTGATACAAGATGGCGAAAACTCAAAGTGCCCGGTTTGAAATTGAGAAGTTTAATGGCAAGAATAATTTCGAGATCTGGAAGGTGAAAATGCATGACTTGCTTGTCCAACAAGGTGTGGCAAAGGAATTGACGGGTAAATCCAAACAACCTTACAACATCACAGACGATGAGTGGGACGAGATGGATGAACGAGCAATAAGTGCTATTCGATTATGCCTGGCGGACGATGTCCTGTTTAATATTGTGTCAGAGACAACAGCTGCTGGTTTGTGGACGAAACTGGAGAAACTGTACATGACCAAATCCTTAACCAATAGGATTCTCCTGAAGCGACAGTTGTACGGTTTGAGAATGAAGGAAGGGACATCGATT
>APFE031570004.1:172816-199298 GCA_000404065.3 Pinus taeda
GGGTTGTGACTTCAGGATTAATACTAGATTACAAAGTATGATGGCTATGATCATACAGATAGTCATCCAACCATGACTCCACTCTTTGTCATTAGTGGACGAGACTTCTTGATCATTGTACATGTTATGTTAGTTTATGTGATGAGAATGGGTATGCCTCCCTTAGCAAACATATCATGATGAAAATGTATTGTATCGGATGATGATCTCAGCCAATTTTTCTTGATTTGGACTTGTCATAAGGTAAATCACTTCAGTCATAAGTTGTCACTTCTGACTTTGTACTTTCGGGGGTAAACTGTTATAGGCCATTTTGTCACATTTGGTCAATAAACCTACAAACCAAATCAATCAATATCCATGAACATGATGTCATCATCCCTTCACAAAGCACTAAGCATTACCTCTCTTAAAAGTATGAATTTATGGAACTAATTGCTCAAAATCAGTGTTTTTAGCCCCATTACGCCTTGCTTCCTTAGCCACTTGCGTTCAGTGCTTGTTTCTCCCTTCTGCACTACATTTTTTAGCATAAGTTACTCCTTTCTGTAGGTGCGTTGATTCTAGAAATTCGATAAAATTAAAAATTGTTCTGAAGTTTCCTCTTCCAGAAGCTTCCAACGGTTGTTTTAACTATTTACCATGGGTAAGAACTTGAATCCTATCTGACCATACCTTGGATATTTCACCTCTTATCCCTTGAGCTCGTCCTCCCATTGTATGTGGATCTCAAGCTCATAATGGTAAATCCTAAACTACCATGATTCTCCTATAAATTTACTGCCATCCATGGCGTCAGGGTTTGAATTTGGAGACTAATAATGATGTCATGTTGTTGCCTTGAACATAGAGGAGTCATCACATTCATGCATTAGGGTTCGTGTTGAGGTGTGCTTTATGATGAGGAAGGACAAGTCAACTTGGGATACTTCTACAAATATAGCTTCTATATATGGTTGTAAACTCTCTCCTATATATGTCAATACAAAGAGTATCTTGTTTTCCTATATGTATTTTGTTATGTTTGCATTGATATATTTCAATGCCTTGTTTATTCATTGAATAGAGTAATTGGATTATGTTGCATAGATGTTGTGGATCTTTTGCTTGTTTTATTCATGTGTGCAGGTTCTAATTATAGCACTTGGAGCTATGATTGGAGCTTACAAGCAAGGAGGAAAGGAAAGCTTGCTACAAATTCAAGTTAGGTTTCTTTCCCATTCTTTAATTTCTCTAAGGGAAACTTTATGATTTTTGTCTTCTATTGTTCTAGGCTAGACCACTAAGCCTAGGAAATTCACCTTTGTCCACAATTGTGAAAATTCTACATAAAAACCCAGATACTAGATTCTCCTCCATACAAGGTGAGGTGGAAGTAGTAAAAATGGTAGTGCATGAGTGCTAAACATTGATGATGTGGCAGAAATGTGGTAGTGACATGGTATAGAGATGTCATGGAACACTAATGAAATGACACATGGCAGAAGTAATCAACCCTATTAGGTGGCCAAGTGGCATATTTAGGAGTGACACATGGCACCACTCAAAGTATGCCATGTGGTAGGATGGCATCACTATGATGGTGTGGTATAGTAGAATTGATGTGGTACCATGATGTGCAATGGCATAGTGGTTGATATGTGGTATCATTTGATTGGTTGAAAGGTTGAAATGGGAAGCTAATTTGGCAAGGTGTTTATCCATGAGAGATGTATCTAGGAATATAATTCTTTAGGCATACAACACACATGTCATAGTCCAAAAACACATGGATACTGGATTGAAAAAAAAAGATAGATAATGAAAAATATAGGATTACATAGGCCATGAAGGTAAGTTCCTTCTACACTTAAGCCATTGATAATGGCTCAGGGTCATATGAGGAAAAGTGTTAAAGCCTTAGCGCAAGAGAAAATAAAAATTTGGCATTTGAGTGCTAAATTCAGTTAAGGAACTAAAGGTTGTTAGTCGTAGGGACTGATGTGGTTGTGAATATAACTGGAGTTAAGGAAACATGAAGTGTAAGTAATTTTATGAGAGAACCTTTGTGTAAAAAAAATACGTGAAATAGAGTGAGGTTTCCATGCATAATATGAGAGTGTGAACTACTATTCTTGGATAATTGAATGATTAGTTCGATAGGTATATAAAGCATAAATATCTCCACATTAAAAGAGATGGATGAAGATCTATATGAGAGGTAAGTCATAGTTGAGTAGAACATCATGCCAAATGTTTACAAGGAACTAGCTTTGTGGAATAAATACATGGTCCATAGTGTTGATCGAGTCAAACGAATTTATTGTTGATATAGTCAAAAGGGAAAAATTCCCATGGGAAAAACCATGGATTGATACCCATTGTATTTCAAAATTCCGAGGCTATAAAATAAATTGGAAGGACTATCCCAATGAGATTTGAAAGGGTTGAGTTTCTGATAGGGTCAAGTGTATGAAGGGGATGAGACTATTAGAAAATGTGTCGATGAGAAATAGAGACTAAATAAGTGGAATCATTGATTGATGCTTCAAACCATAAGAAAATGATGAGGCCCGAGAGAGTCTGAAGAGTGCTAAGGAAGGTTGAGTTGGGTAGAAGAGCCTAGAATACATATATGCATATATCTTAGATTTAAATTTATGCTAACTAGTAAATGAAGCATATATGAATGTTGATATCAAATTTGAGATTTCAGAGAAAGAATTGCCATAATAGATCTAAAATATTATGATTAGAACTAAACCTAAGGAAGGAATTTCAAAGCAGAGATTAAGTTAGAATCAAAATTTTTGATAGTATGGGTATGTTAGTAGTGAAATGAAATAACTAGTTGATTTAGATTTGAAGTAGTGAGAACAACAAATAAAAAACTGAAGTTTAAAGTGACATAGTACCTATGGATCTGAGTTTGAAAATGAGATGAAAAATGGATATATTAGGTTTTGTAGGTTGTTTGTTGCACATCAGGGAGTTGGTGCTTGCTTCAAGTTAGTGCCTATAAAGATCAAGGGACTAGTGCCTCCAATATGTTGGTTCTTAAACATTAAGGAGTTGGTGCTTCCTTCAGGTTGATGCCTATAAAATAATTGGAGGTCAATGTGTCCTACAAGTGGGTGCTTGTGAATCAAGGAGTGGGTGCTTCCTTTTTGTTGGTTCTAGTAAACATAATGTAACCTTGGGTTGGAGCTTGAATTTGCATAAAGAACTGAAATAATATTTGTGTTTTCATTTTCTTTGCTTTGATAACTTGGTAGAGTTTTATGTTCTACTAGAGGATGTCCTTAATTTTCGTTTCCATGATTTGATCCATTGTAGCTTGAAACTTGTGTGGAACCTGATGTTGGTCATGTCACTATTTGTACATGCCATTGAATTTTTTCAAGACATCATGAATTTGTTGTTGGAAGTGTTGGATCTGTTCAACAATTTTGGCTAATTTAACATCTATGGCCTAAGAATGGGAGGACTAGTTTTGTGGTGTAGATTCAGATATAATAGTGACATCTATGGGGGTTACTAGATGGAACCACAAAATTTTTGAAAAGGGTTATGGAAAATAAAGTTTTGAAGAGATCTATAATAGCCATGCTAAGCATATGGAATAATATTATCCCATGTATGTGGATGTTTGATCTAGAAGTGTAGAGGCACCCTTGTAGGTGAGGTGAATATGTCTTTGTACAATTCTTCAACCTTTTCCACCTATTTATGTTCTATATAGTGAGCTTGTGTTGAATCTATGGTGGTTGTAGTGACATTTTTATCTCCTTATAGATAAAACATGAATAAAACAAACTTAGAACTACGAGAGACTACTTGTTGGCATTGTTTTTCCAAGATTAATGAATTTCCCATACTTGGAACTACCTCCAAAATCTTGTAGATACAATATCCCAAAGTGACAATGACACTATGGGGTTAAGACTCATAAAAAACATAATATTTCTACATATAAGGTTTCCCTAGAATAACATCACAAATTTTAAGTAGGGAAACATCACACAATACCTCAATTTTGAAGGGGTTGTTGAGGTAGGATAGGAGGCATGACTAACTAACACTGGTTTCTTGTCTATGGTTGGGGGTGTGGAACTATTGGAAACCTCAATATCTTGATGATATTGGCTGAGATTAGGTACTTTTATCTCTCACTAACAACAATGAAATGTAATGGGGTCCCCTTAACCCTCCTTAGTCTCCTAGACTTCTTAGACACTTTTGGTTTGATAATTGTGGACATGATTATATCACTAGGTTCTACATCAATTTTGAAACAAAATATGAGTCAAAGTCTATTTTTTATCTTTAAGCTTAGCTATCAATGTTGTTCCATGATATTTTATGGAACTCACATCACTTTCCAGTGTTGTTCCACGACTTTCCATTACACTTATTTGCCTATGACTTAGGATGAACATCTTGAGGTTGTCTCTCCTTTCTCTATGAGTCAGGGCCACATTTTCTAGCATTTTGTTGCAATGGATTTGTAGACCCAAACTCCTACTTATTCATTTTCTTCAATTTTTGCTCTACTTTGACATGATATTGATAAGTGGATCCTGGAGAGGAAATTTCTAGGAAATCAATCTTCGTTTGGATGTACTTATGTAGGCCACTATAATACTTCAAAACTAGGTTTTTCTCAAAGTCTTTGATACTAGATTTTAGCACAAGGTATGGAAAATATTGGTGTATTCTGGCATTATCTGGTCCCTATCTTGTTGTAGAGTTGTTCATCACATATAGTCATCATAGTTCCCTACAAAGTAGAATTCCACCTTAAGGGCATCAAAGAAAGCATCTCAAGTGGATTCTACATCGAATATCCTAGACTTTTCTTTGGTGTGCCTCTCCTAGTAACCTCCCCACCAATATTTGACACAAGGAAGGATTTCAAGAGAACGAATGTGATCTTCTTGTTTTTGAATTTTTTTGGATAGAGTAATAACACTCTAATATATTTCATCATTTCTCTATGGCATCTACATCTATTTTTCCTTTGGATAGCCTAATATCAAAGTTAACTTGTACCTTGAAGGATGTTACATTTCCAAAATTGTAGTTGTTGAAGATTCCTCAACCAATATTAATAGTCAACAAAGGATGTGGGAAAAATTGTTCATAATATCATTCCTCTATCATGTGAGTTATTCCTCAAGCAACATGTGGATAGGATCTCCATCTTCTTCATCTCTATTTTATTTCGCTATGGGAGGTTTCTTGGGTGGGCAAGAGTGGTTGTACTCAAGTGAAACTAGCTTAAGATTAAATTATATATACCCTAACCTCATTGACGACATGAATTTGGAAACATAAATGAGAATATTTCTCTAATACCATTGATTTGGTCAATCTAGGGAATGAGACTAAATATTGAAAATGGAATAAGTCACAAATTCATAAAAGAAATAATGTAGAGGAAAAAATACTATGAAAATATCTTAATTTATTTTTATTAGCTGGTAAGAATATTAGAAGGCCACATAATGAGAAAATCCATGGCTTTTACAATGATGAAGGCTTGTATTTATATTATTTATGGGTTACTTTTCATAGAGAGTCATGCACTTTCATTATATTTCAAATACTATGGGTTACATAAAGCCATAAGTGAATACCACAAATCGCTATTGTAAAATCTAATGAATGGTTGTATATGGTAAAATTTAATTGTACAATTAGATTTTTATTTTTTTCCTTCAACCTTTCAAATTCCATATGTGGATACCATGGCTTACTAAAACAATGGGCTTGTAATCCACTAATAGTAAAAAATAATTATTAATGTTGGTGATTCATCGACATTCCCTAGATCATAAACTTGTATGATGAACACTTACCTCTACCTCTTCTAGTGGAAGAGATTTCCTCTTCGGTGGTAAGTGACATAGTATTTGTGGATATGAGCTTGAAAATGAGATAAAAAATGGATTTTCTAGGTTTTGTAGGTTAGTGAATGCACTTTAAGGAGTAGGTACTTCCTTCAGTTTAGTGCTTGTAAATATCATGGGGTCGGTGCCTCGAGCAAGTTGGTTCTTGCACATCAAGGAGTTGGCGCTTCCTTCGGGTCGATGCCTATAAAATAATTATGGGTTGGTGCCTCCTACAATTGGGTGCTTCCTTCTGGTTGGTTCCTGTAAGCATAATGTAACAATAGGTTGGAGCTTGCATTTGCATAAAGAAATAAAAGAAGATTTATGCCAGCTTTCTCCCATTATAGGTTTCCATGTACAACTAGTGTCTCTATGTGTTACATATGTGTATGTTTTTTATGACGTTGTTGTGTGATTCATGAGTTGTTTACATGGTTGATTTCTAAACGAGTTGAAATATTATATATTGGAAATAAGTTTCAAAATCAATCTTAATATTGATTCACCCCCACCCTCTCAGTATTATACTAGTTTTCAACAAAAGTTTCTCTAGTTTGACAACTTGATAGAGTTGTATGTTCTACTAGGAGATGTCCCTTGTTTGTTTTTCCATGTTTTGATACACTATAGCTTGAAAATTGTGTGGAACTTGATGTTGGTCATCTCGTTATTTGTACTTGGCATTGGATTTTTGCAGGACACCATGAACCTTTTGATGGAATTTTTGCATCCATTCAAAAAAATTATCTACTTGAACTTCTTTGGCTTATGCATGGGAGGAATTTGTAAGTGAAGGTGCAGTTAGAAGAGTGACATCTATGGGGATTGTGGGCCAAAACCACAAACACGTTTGAAAATAGTTATGGCTAATAGAATTGTGAAGCTCTCTGCCATAACCATGTTGAGCATATGGAAGACTATCATCTCATTCATGTGGATGTTTGACCTAGGAGTGTAGAGGAGCCCTTGTAGGTGAGGTGAATAAGTATTTGTACCATTCTTCAACCTTTTCCACCTATTTAAGTTCTATATAGAGATCTTGTGTTGAGTTTATGGTGCTTTTATTGACATTTTGTTCTCCTTCAAGCTAAACCATGAAGAAAAAAAAATTGGAAGTATGAGAGACTATTTGTTGGCATTATTTCTCCAAGATTAATGAATTTCCCATAGTTATAACTACCTCTGATATCTTGTAGAGTTGATACCCCAAAGTAACAATGAAACTACGGGGTTGAGACTCATAAACAACATATTATTTCTACATATAAGGTTGTCCTATAATAAAATCACAAACTTAAGTAGGGAAACATCACACAGTACCACATCTTTGAAGGGGTTGATGTTGTAGGATAGGAGGCATTGCTAGCTAACATAGATTTCTTGTCTATGGCTCAACCTAATGGTGTATGGTTGGGGATGTGGAACTATCAGAAACTTCAATCTCTTAATGATATTTGTAGAGATAAGGTATTTTTGGATCCCACCATCAACAATGAAATGTAGTGGGCTCCCCTTAACCCACATATGTAAAAGGAAGAGGCACTCCCCCTCCTTAGTCTCCCCAGAATTTTTTGGTTAGATAATTGTGATCATGATGGTAGCACTATGTTCTACATCGATGATCAAATTTCCTTTATTTTATTTTGAATCAAAATATGAGCCATATTCTATTTTTTTCTCTTTAAGCTTAACCAACAATGGTTGTCTCAAGCATAATTCATCAGTGTTGTGTCAGGTATTTTATGGAACTCACATCACTTTCTAGTGTCCTCCTCGAATTCCCATTACAATTATTTTCCTATGACTTTTTATGGTTATATTTATTTTTGATCTCCTCGCTTCATCACTTGTTCTATGAGTGAGGGCCTCATTTTCCAATATTTTTTTGCAATGGATTTGCAGACCCAAACTCCTACTTATTCCTTTTCCTCAATTTTTGCTCCAGTTTGACCGTTAGGTCCCTATAACACTAGTTAATCCCCCATTACTAGTGTCATTGTAGCCCTTATTTTTATTATTGTGCCCCTGTTGTCCCCATATTGTTATTACTGTGCCTCATAGAAGCCCACTATTGTTATTTTTGTGCCTTTATATTATTATTGTTATGTCGGCTTTGATTATATTGTGACCCCTTAGACTCCTATATATAGAAAGGAGGTTTTGTAATTTGTATCATCGAAGAATTGTTCATTTGTGTAATGTAAAGGAGGTTTCCCCCTCAAAGAGGCTGATTTTGAAGTCTTTGATCTATCTTTTCTTCTATTTTGTGACCTGGTTACATAACATTTAGAATCAAAGCTTTGGATTCTAGGATTTCACTGCTCCAAACAAGTCATCATGGAATTTTCACTATAAATTGTTTTCTACAAAGTTTCAGAAGATGAAATTAAAACCCATTTGATATGAAATCCCAATGAACCTCCAGTCTGAATTCTCGATATTTAATTGCTATATTTGCGGAGATAGGATCCAAGGAAGTTAGGGTTTTTGCAGGCTCCAGAATTATATCTCAAACAAGTGACTTTGGGAAAAACATCCTAACTTTCTCTATGAGCATCAGATAGAAATTCCGTAAAATGTTACAGAAAGAGGACGATCTTTAGTTTTCTTTGTATCATTTTCAGGTCCTAAAGTTGAAACAGTGACATGTGGAACTTCGTACAAGTTTGCTCTATTAAACCAGTCTATAATCTGGTCATCATGGGAGATTTGGAAAAACTCTTCCTTGGAGAATCCAATATTGATAAGATGTGCAGGGTTGGAAAGAGAGCTCAGAGGGCTACCACATGATGCAATTTCAGACCTTGGAGATTCGAAATTACAAATATACAATAGATTCAATATCGATCTCCTACAAAGTGAAAAATGGTGTGTATTTTTTTAAAATTTTGCATAAGTTTGGTTTGAAGGAATTCAAAGGGCATAGTTAAGCATAGTTATCATTAATTGATGCCCTGAAAAAAGAAAATGTAAACACCTAGTATGAAACTAGAAATATCTAACATGACTCATGAAGAAGAGGAAGAAATGCAACATGATATATCAAAATTACGAGACCAAGTGCAACAAAATTCACTCTCACAAAAAGTAATAGAAGCTAAGATGGATGCTTTAAAGAAAGGCGTGGAAGCTAAGATGTATGGTTTAAATAAAGGCATGGAAGCTAAGATGAATGACGTGGAAGCTAAGATGGATGGTATAGAAGAAAAACTTAAAGGCAACATGGAAGATTTGAAGACATATTTGACAAAGTTTCTACAAGAAATACTTACTAATGGCGAAAGGGTAGTAAACGAAACTCATGATGAGAACAAAAAAATATGTTAATCATGATTTCATAGACTCTAACATTAGATTGAAGGCCCACCATGTTCCAAATATCGATATGAGGAAGTTGGATGGCAAGGATCCCGTAACATGGATACTACAGATGGAGCAATATTTCAATCTCCATAATGTGCAAAACACACAAAAGGTATGCATTGGAACTTTATATTTGGAACCAAATTAGTTTGTATGGTATTGATGGCTTTTCTCTCGTAAACAAATTGTCACTTGGGAAATTTTTATGGAAGAAATGATATCACATTATGAGGATACAAAAAGCAATACCTTTTTTATCCAATTGATAAATCTCAAACAAAAGTGTTCAATGATGGAGCACATTGAGGACTTCCAAAAATTGAATATAAGGGTAAAGGATATTCCAAAGGAGCATATTATTGATTTGTTCATAGGGACTTTAAATGATAACATCCAACATGAGGTTTTCCTTTGGGACCCTGATTCATTGGAGAAGGCATTCAGGTTGGAAAGAAAAATGGAAACTAAAATTATGGCAACAAGGATGCCTACCACTCACAACTATAAATATGGAAGTGTTATTTTCCCTAGCCTTCCACAACCTACAAGTTTGACACCACAACGAAGAAAAAAGAGTAAAAGGGCTTTGTTACAGTTGTGATATCAAATACACTAAAGGTCATAAGTGTGTTGAGAAGAAATTATTTTACATAGATTGTGAAGATGTTGGCTCATTGGGGCCTGACCCAGGTTTAGAAATGTTTAGCCAAACATATCCCGGAACTACCGGCCCTTTCGGAAATAGTCCACATAGCACGGACTGAGGTCTCACCCGAGGTAGTATGGGAGAGTGTTGGAACTGGGTTTCCGCACCCTAGGGATGTCTTGATGATGTCTAGAAGGTCAAAAACCAATCCTTCACACTTGTACTAACTCGTGCAGCTATCCGATCCTCGCTTAGCCCTAGTACCGAGCACAAAGAGGCATAGTATAAATCCCTTACCCTTAGTATGGTTTTATTATATATCTCACTTAATTCAGTATTTTTTATCAATCATCCAATATTTGTACTAGTGCGCGCAAACATAAACCTTAAAGAGATGCATAAAACCATAATAGAAGAATAACCACACAGATCTACAAGAAGATCCACAATATTTTAGAAACACTTATCTTTATTAATCTTCTGTTCAAGTACAATCCAATTCTACCATACACACTCAACTACATGGGTCCACATACATAGTTACGGACTCTACTAGGCCTCTGTGCACACAGCTGCAAAGCCTACTCTTACTACCACCTACGACTCAAACTTATAGACTGAGAGAAAATATCACTTTCAGATACTCATACACTTAACATCTGAACCCATCTTCCCCAAAACTGCCTTTTATACCTAGAGCCTCACTCTATTTATACATTCCCATGGTCCGCGGACCATGGGTGGGCTGACACATTTTATATTCGATTACAATATTTTAGGGTGGACTACCCTTTGACTTGACTCATTACAACTCACGCTCCATGCACTTCGCGGAGCCTTTACAATACCAATACCCAAAATTGTGGGCTTTAAGCCCCAAAACCGTTACATGGGGGATCCTCTACCCAACAGGGCCCCAACACAATCATCATGACTCATCTCGAGTCACCCGGCTGATTAGGTGATCTTCACATGAAGTTCATCCAACAATCTCTCTGCTTCACTTACGTCCGTAGTACATTCTTCTGCTATCTACTGTATCTGTTGTGCACGTATCTCTAATGTTTCATTGTTAGGTGCAATTCTTTTCCTGAGTGCATATACACCCTGCATGTGTGCTAGCTTTCCCTCGATCTTGACAGTGACCGTGAATGCTTCCTCGAGCCAAGGCTAGATGTGTTCTTTAAGCACCACCTCTTTTTGACGTGTGGCATCCACCTGGGCCTTTAATACTTGGGCCTCCCTCATCTTGGCCAGCCGCTGAGTAAGGGCAACCGTCTGCACAGTCCCCTAGACATTGTCGTAAGCCTGCTGCAACACCAGCGCTTCTGTCTCTAGCCGTTGGAGCGTTGGGTCTTCCTGCAGTGAAGTGAGGGTGATGAGTGACTGATCTAACAAGACAGTGCAATCCTGTATGGCGCGCTCTATTGCTTCCAACCCTACTTGAATGGCATGGTTCTGCTACTCTCTGACCTCTGGTGGTGTAGAGAGCTACGCCTTTAGCCTCAGCTCTGCGATATGCAAGTTGAGGTCCAACTGGATCCTCATTGATTCCTCCTTCGCCTCTTAGAATCCATTGGCCAATTTGAGGATCCGTATGCCTACTGGTAAGTCTATTGCAATCTCAAGCTCGGAGACACGGTGACATGCTTCCTTGATGATTTTTTCCAACTGCTGAATCTGTGCTACTACTTCATCATGTTGGAGGCTCAATGGCTCGATGTTAATTCACTGTTCACTGAGCATCTGTACTGTGCATCCTTCCCTAGCACAGAGCTCTGTCATTGCTCCATCCTGTAGCTGGTATAATATTTCTTGTGGGAGGGCAGCCAAATTTAATCCAAGTCCCTTGAGCCAGCCTACCGCGACTATGTCCTCTATGTTGTCTGCTGTCAGTGCTCCTTCCGACAGCATGACAGTATTAGCCATTTTGGCCCGCAGCAACTGCTCGGTTGTCGATGTACCCGTAGCCCCGTAGGCTGCTACCATTCCCTACTGTGGGGGTTGCACCTGAAGTTCCTAAAGTTGCATCCTGAGTGCACCTAACACAGTCTGCTACTCCGTCATTGCCTCCTCAAGCGCCTCCTAGGTGACTTCACAAATTGTATCACCGATGTCGCATACGTCACCCTCAGTCAGTGTGACAGGCTCCCCATCCAACTTGGACGCCTTGATCTTCTTCCAAGGCCCTATTAGTTCTATCATGCATGGTTGTTTTAAGGGTGTAGAGGTGGTGCTTGGGTCCACACCTTTTGTCATATCATCTGCCCCATGCCCTGTGGTCAAGTTCGGGCCTCTTTCTTCCTGTGTTGTAGCGGTCCCTACTACTGCTGTCTTTTCTATGGTGGCCTTTGCTGCCTCCTGGGACACTCGTACTTCTTCAACTTGTTGTTCATTATGCTTTTGTTGTGCTAGAAACTTGGAGGAAACCTTCTGTCTTTGAATCTCCATCTCATCACGCACCACCAATTCTGGTGCACGCCATTCTGATGGCCATGTGTCAAGCACCGCGAAAACAACGTCATCTATTGCGATGAAGGGGAGTGTGGTCCACTTTTGCTCTGGATCCTTTTGCGCCATGATATACACATGGTGCATATCCACTTTAAAGTCTGCAAAACTCTTCACACTGGCGTATGCCAAAGTGGATAGGAACGGTCGTTTATTAATCCACAGCCGTATGCTCACCTCTGTTTCTCGGATTCGCATGGCATCCTTTGTTGCCTATAGAAATGTGTATTTTTCTACTCTGGCCGATCCTAGTCAAGGGGAGGAAATTAACTATCCTCAAGCAATTCGCCTATAACCAACAGTATGGATAAGAGCAACCACGTGTAGTGGAAGGTCTTACCCTATTCTTGGGCCTCCCTCTAGTTCATCGAGAACTCGCCGCAAAGGAATTGTGCCCAGTTGGATTGTACCCCTTCTATGCATTGCTCAGCCAATGCAATGACCGTTGCGGGTACCTCATTGTGCCGGCATTTTCTCATCAACTTTCCTGCCAACAACTAGGAGGTGACGCAGACCCCTTTGTCTTGAATACTAGTAATAATGCACCCCCTCTACTTTTTCTCCAACTTATATTTCTTTTTCATGGCCTCTGCAAGCATCAAGTCTCCACTTGTGCCAACTATTTCCGCGGGGTCCCTTCCTACATAGGGAAGCGGAGAAATCCTATGAATGAGTTCCATTGTGATGGGAATGGGCTCTTCCAGCCACAAGTACCCATCGTGCACTAGGCAAAGCAGTTGCCTAATGAAAAATATCGTGATTGGGGCCTGATGAAAGTGTGGAATCGATAAGAGGTGGAGTAGCCAGGCCTCCTCCACCCCACGTAGCCATGTCCATGGTTGCAGTGTTGTAACGGCCACTCTATGCTTTGTTCCATCAGCTCGCTACTTTCTACACAAAGAAACTTCTCGCTATCTATGACGTCCCAGTCTTCAAACTTCATAGTGGGAATGTGGCCCATAGCTACCCCTTCGAATAGAACCCCCTCGGGGAGGGACAGGGTGTTAAGTGTGCTTTTAATGACATCCAAATCTTTAGGTACCTTTACCCACCCTTTCCGCAGAGGGACATACTTGGGTAGTTTTGTTGTAGCATGTACTGGCTGGATGTCTTCATCCATCTCTTCCTCTTGTTCCATCTCTTCAACAAAGGTCAGAGGATCCTCTTCCTCATTGTCGCTCCCAATATTAACTTATTTGCCCTTTTCTTCCATCAACAGTTTGTTGAACTACGGATTTCGCGGATACATACAGACTAGTCTTGCTACCTGTGGTTCCTTCTTGGGTGTCAGCATCTGTGGCGATTTAGGGATTTCTGGTGCATCCCCTATCGATGGTGTAGAATTATGCGGGGCTCCCTTGGTTGTTGACATCATTTTGATCAGGGACTCCTGTGTATCCTTTGGCAAGGTTTCAAACCACAGACTTACTCTTACGACCTCCTCATTCATCAGGTTCATGCCTGCTTGATAATGCAACAACTATATTCTCAAAATGCCAAGGGTTATTCAATGGATGACCACCCATGATTTATAGGCCCGTTGCAATTCAAACTCAACCATCCCCCCATTTTCTAGCTCATTAATGCTATACTTGCATAAGATTGTTTCAAATCTAGTTCTAACTTCGTGTCTTAAATTCCCACCACCCACTTCAGATGTCTTGTCATGAACAGTGACACCAACAGTTACTTCCTTGTTTATCCGCGCAGTAGCATAGCTCCTTCTGTGCGATTGCGACCCTTGGGACGTACTGACCTTGCACACACCCTTGTGGTCACGCAGCTCCCTAACAGACTATTTTATAGTCCTGAACTCTCTTTCAAACATTTGAAGCACTGAGACTGTCTCCTCTTTGGCTAGTCAGGTGGTCGCACCCCCTTGGTGCACTGCTATCGCATCTTGGCGAACCAACCCGCGACACAGTCTCTATTGTCGCCACTACATGCGTTGCTAGATGTGGCGCGCCCTCCTACTTTCCCTTGAGAGTGAGGTGTGGCCTCAACCACGATATTCGACCAATTACCTTACGATCATACTCCTCCAATTCATCCCTAGGTTTGCGCGTATCCGGCTGCAACTCTCTAGGTTTTTTGTTCAGAAAGTCCTCTTTTAATTCCTTTTCCAGTTGTTTAATCTCCGCGTCTAGCATCATATTCTTCATTCTGAGTAGTACCCTGTTTCTTTCCAATTTGCGAAGTTGCACATTCCCTTACCAAATGGCTTCCTAAATCCCTTCATACTCCTCTCCACACAGTCTTATGAGTTCTTCAGTCTGGACTTCGCACATTGTTCTCTTTACCAACATTACTACATCCACGGCCTCTTGCAGAGGTGCTTTAGGGACCATCGTTCTTATACCCTTCTGCCACTTCGGACTTGACTTTGCAGCCAGGTTTTTGCATAGCACCGTACATGCCCATCTGACCAGTGGGATGCGCGGGTCCCCTTTTTTACATTGTATCCACTGACCCTTATTCGTGACTTAGCGTACCTTGGTGAACGCTTCCCCCCTTGCACCTAGTAGTGTGATCCTTTTCTTCCACTAATGCGTCCTATTTGGGCCTGCGATCGTAATACTGCTACGCACTGGAACAGTCTATTCTGTATACGTCTATACCCATCGGAAAAGGCGTGCTTGCAATTTGTTCTACCCTTCTCTGCCAATCTGCCTTAGTAGGGGTCTTTCAACTTGTAAGCACATCTGTCTTCTACCTTTGTGCCAATGTCCAATATTCTTCTGACGTATATGCCCCCATCATGCGGGTTTCGTGTGCAACACCCATTCGAGTGAATCACATTGTGGCCGTTCCAATATAGTACTTTCAAATTTGTCTAAGGATTCATCCATTTTTTTTACCCCCTCGTCTGTTGCCATGTCCCTTGCTTCGGTCGTCACGCACCGTAGTGATCAAATTATCAGGTTGCAATCCAGTGTTGTTACTTCGTGCAACCGGTTCTACTAGCATTCTATTTCTTCATCTGAATCTGAAGTACAAGAACTGTCACCCTCCCATGAGATTGTCCCATCTTTATTCGGGTTCACCCGATCCTGGTCTTGCGCCGTTATCTGGTAAATGCAATCCAGCTCATCATCGTTGTCATCCTTGCGCATAGGTTCAATGTAACATGCTCCTTTGGCTAGATCTAGTGGAACTACTATGCATAGGGACTTTTTCTTGAAAGTCATTTTATGCTTCTTCGAGTTGATGACTCCATTCATATCCGTGGCCCAGTCTATCCCTAACAACAAGGGGTAAGGGTTACTGTCATCCACAATCTCTATTACCTCAAAGTCCATCTGCGTGCTTGCACCTTTGATATCCATTGTTACCCTTTGCAATCTTCCCATGGGAACGATCTTTTGTTGGTTCACCATCTGTAATTGAATAGAAGACCACTATAATGCAGGCCTACCCATGCGTTCCCATGTCTACTTTGGTAACACATTCGCGTCTGAACCTAGGTCTAGGATTACCTGATCCATCTTATATTCACCAATTTGTGTCGTCAACCCCATTTCTGTCCCGGTGTGCAAAGCATGCTTCCCCATCTTTCAAACTACGTGTGGTTCCCCTGACCCTACGGACCTAGCGATCAGCTCTTGTTGTCCTTTAACTACCTTATTGTCTCATAGCAACTTCATGCATGTCTTTAAAAAGGTAGTTAGCATAGAAGGATCCATTCCTGTCTCTGGTTGATCCTTACTACCTAGAGTAGAGGCCTCCACGAAGCTCTTCTTAGCTTCCATAAATTTTTCCTTAGCACGTTCCAAGTCAAACTCAGGTTCCTTTGTAGGAGCCTTGCGAACCCAGGTATCTTCCTCAGGCTGCTTCCCCTTCTCTTCCCCTATGGTCGCGCCACTTTTGAGCATCATGTTCACATTGGGGTCTTCTTTGCGCAGTTCAGACCTCATCATTTGGATATTTTGAGTTGGAGTAGGCTATAGTACCCCTTTTTCGTGCATTTGTGCAATCAGCATCGAACAATCTACCATTTCATGATAAAACTACTCACAGTACGGACAAGATATTCTCGTTGGGTTGGTACAATCGCGAGCATAGTGCCCAGGTCCTCCGTAATTGTAACAGATTAGTTGTCTATGGCCCCTTCCGGGCCCCATTCCTCCTCGTCCTCGACCTCGCCCTTGAAATCTACCCTGCGCTATTGCTGCGGCTGGATTGAGGCCCTGCATTTCTATCTACATTCGATAAGCTAGGTTCCTATCCATCATTAGCTCATAGCTCTAACATGTCTGCTCATTGTGGCCCACTGATCTACCAGAAATTACAATACAGTTGTTGCGGAGTCTGTGTGTACTTCTGCAACAGGTGACAACTATCTATTGTGTGATTTCCTCCCACTTGACAAATCGCGCACTAGAGCCCAGGTGCCACACTTGGGCCCACCTGTGCCTCTGGTCTCAATGGCATTGGTCCCCCTCCCACCAAATAGTTCACGAATACTGGACAGTGATCCTTATCAAGGCCCTGGCCTTTACATTTTATGTACCACACTTCTTCACGCGCTTCTGGCTGGGGTGCCCTATCCTGCTTCAAACTCTACATCTCCAAGCATAGATTTTGTAAGTGCGCATGGATTTTTTGGACTCCCAGCTCCAGATCGTTTATTGGTGTTTCCTGCAACCTCATCGCCATTTCAATTACTTCTGCCTGGGTTGAGAGATTTTGTTGTGACAGTGCCGTCCTCAGGTGTGATGTCAAAGACGCCACAAACCATGCACGGTGTTGCGCATCTGTCAGTGTCATATTAGCCTCGCGGATCGTACTTTTCAACCTCTGATCCATATCCCAGGGGGTTTCACCTGGAAGCATCGTGATCTCCTTAAATCCGATGATCGACTACATCTCTAATTTTGGTCGGCTAAATTCTCTGTTTAATGCAATCTGGATCTCTGTAATTCCGGAAATCAGGTGATCATTCGAGTGCTTGATATACCATGTCAGCGAGCGATCTTGTAGTGCACTTGGCAATGTGGCCTTCTTAATGTTGTCATCCGTAATCCCGTGTGCTTCCCACACTGCTCTTACTACGAACCAAAATTGATCTGGATCTTCGTTCCCTACTCCTCTGAATTCAGGTCGCTTGATCACACTCGCCATGCTAAACTGCTGGTTTGGTGGAGGAAGTGTGGGCAAAGATGGAGGTGAAGGAGGTGACATGATTGGTGGCGTTAGTGGGGATGATAACCATGGAATGCGTTGCCTTATCAAACTGCTCGCACTCCTCAGAGAAACCCAAGTGCGCTCTTCCTCGCTCGCTCGTGAACGTGAAATTAAAGGACTATTTCCTAACCCTTAAATACCTTTGTAGACCTTTCCGCTCCACGTCGTTACAGTCATTAATGTATTCACATCACCCATTTTTCACATAACAACATCTTAATCCCAATATTCAAAGATTTGATGTACTTACCTCGCTGTCCCATGAGGAAACGTCGTTTTGCTTCACTACAACCCACAATTGTGTCTATTGCAAATTCAATGATAAACCTTCCTATTATCTAGTCGAGCCAATGGTCTACGGCCCGCGAAATCTTATCTTCTAATGCCTCTACACACTGACTCTGGAGTCCACACTAACGGTTGATTTAGCTTGCACCTTCCCTGGTTGTCGGCTAGCCTCGCGATCCAATCATACAGCTCTGAAGAGAAGGTCGCGAAGAAGATCTCATGGATTTCCGTATATATGTAGCAATCTAGCCACCTCTTGTCAGATATCTACGGGGTTTTGTTTTCCTGTATTATGAACTCATGAAGCTTCTGATCCAAGCAATCTTCAATTTCATTCTTCATAGGGTTCCAATGTTCTGACATCAGACATCCCTTAGGCAAATCCCAGTCTCGGCAATGGAACCATTTGTTGGCTTATTAGGGCCTGACCCAGGTTCAAAAATGTTTAGCCAAACAAATCCCAAAACTACTAGCCCTTTCGACAATAGTCCATGGAGCGTGGACTGAGGTCTCACTCGAGGTAGTATGGGAGGGTGCTGGAACCAGGTTTCCGCACCCTAGGGATGTCTTGATGAGGCCTAGAAGGTCGCAAACGAATCCTTTGCACTTGTACTACCTTGCACAACTATCTGATCCTCGCGTAGCCCTAGTACCTAGCGCGAAGAGGCATAGTCTAAATCCCTTACCCTTAGTATGGTTTAATTATAGATTTGACTTAATTTAGTAGTTTTTATCAATCATTCAATATTTGTACTAGTGCACAAAACCATAACAGAAGAATAACCACACAGATCTATGAGCAGATTCACAATATTTTAGAAACACTTATCTTTATTAATCTTCTATTCAAGTACAATCCAATTCTTCCCTGCGCACTCAACTATAGGGGTCCACGCACATAGCTATAGACTCTACCAAGCCTCTACGCACACAGTTGTAGAGCCTACTCTTACTACCACCTATGACTCGAACTTACAGACTCAGAGCGAATATGAATTTTAGATACTCATATACTTAACATCTGAACCCAGCTTCCCCAAAACTGCCTTCTATACCTAGAGCCTCGCTCTATTTATACATTCCCATGGTCCGCGGACCATGGGTAGGCCGACACATTCTATATTAGATTACAATATTTTAGGGCAGACTACCCTTTGATTTGACTCATTACAACTCATTTTCCATGCACTTCGCGGAGCCTTTACAATACCAATACCCAAAATTATGGGCTTTAAGCCCCAAAACCATTACGTGAGGGATCCGCTTTCCAACAGAAGAGCAAGAAGAAAAATAAAAAGAAACATAGAAAGAAGAGGATATACACCAGGAACAAACCCTAAAGAAAGAAGAAATGAATCTGATCATATCTTGTAATGCATTGGCTGGAATTACCCCTCCTCAAACTATCGATATAGAAGGACATATCAAGAAGAAAAAGGTAATAGTGTCGATTGATTCAGGCACTACCCATAATTTTATTCATTGTAAGATAGCCAAGGAATTGAATTTCTTCCTATATCCAACACCAAAGTGTCAAGTGATGTTTGCAAGTGGAGGAACCATAAATTTCTCTAGAAAGTGCCATAATATTAAGCTATCCATGGGATAATATGTATTGAATAGCCCAATGCTTTCCATTCCAATTGGTGGTGTTGATGATGTACTAGGAGTCTAATGGTTATAATCCTTGGGTACAATAACTTTTAATTTTCAAGAGATTTTTATGAACCTTTTTTTTGGAAGGAAAGGAAGTTGAATTAAGGGGTATTGTAGGGAAACTGAGAAATATAATCATCTCTAACGGAATGACAAAGCTTCTAAAGAAATAACAATGAGGCATAATTTCACAATTCTATTCACTAGAGGTTCCCACATCGAATCATCTATTCCTCTAGATCTCCAAAAAGTCATGGACAATCATTCCAAGGTATTTGAGACTCCCAAAATCCTCCCACCTATTTGTGATCATGATCATGCTATTCATTTGATTCCAGGAATTTTTCCTCCAAACATCAGGCCTTATAGATATCCCTATGCCCAAAAGAGAGAAATTGAACGTATGGTTGCAAAAATGCTAGGGTCTGGTATAATTCAACCTAGTCAAAGTTCTTTCTCTGCTCCAGTAGTATTGTTTCACAAGAAGGATGGATCATGGCACATGTGTCTGGATTATAGGGAGCTCAACAAGATCACTATTAAAGATAAATTTCCCATTCCCTATCATTGAAGAATTATTGGATGAATTGCATGGATCAATTTACTTCACCAAGTTGGATCTTCATTTAGGATATCCTCAAAACAGAATGAAGACTAAAGGCATTCTGAAAACAACATTTAGAACTCATGAGGGTCATTATGAATTTTCGGTCATGCCTTTTGGCCTTACCAATGCACCTTCTACATTTCAAGGTTTGATGAATTCCATTTTCAAACCATTCCTTAGAAAATGTGTGTTAGTATTTTTGATGATATACTAATCTACAACAAGTCTTCGAAGGATCATGTTCAACATGTTGACAGGGTGCTCAAACTATTGGAGGAGAAACAATTATATGCAAAAAGATCCAAATGTTTATTTGGAGTACAAGAAGTGGAATATTTGGGGCATATTGTATCTCATGAAGGTGTTAAGGTAGACCCTAGAAAAATTAAAGCTATTAAGGAATGGAAAATCCCCACAACCATAAAGCATCTGTGAGTATTTCTCGGGTTGACAGGGTATTATCACAAGTTTGTTAAGAATTATGGGAGAATAGCAGCACCTATAACAAAATTATTGAAGAAAGATGCATTTTCATGGACTCTAGAAGCAACAAAGGCCTTTGAATATCTTAAAGAGGCAATGTGCCAAGCATTGGTCTTAACTACGCCGGACTTCACAAAAACTTTATTGTGGAATGTGATGCCTCAGGAAATGGAATTGGTGTTGTTTTAATGCAATAAGAAAGACCCATTAATTTCGACAGCCATCCAATCAAAGGAAAGTATTTACACAAAGCTATTTATGAGAAGGAAATGTTGGCAATACTACATGCACTTAATAAATGGCGAACCTACCTAATGGGAAGACACTTCAAGGTAAAAATGGATCATGATAGTCGTAAATACTTTTTATAACAAATATTATCTTCAGAAGAGCAACAAAAATGGGTCACAAAGATGTTGGGTTATGAATTTGAAATCATCTACAAAAAAGGGAAGCAAAATGTTGTGGCAAATGCACTCTCAAGAAAGGATGAGGATGTGGAAGCATTGATTTGTGCCATTTCTATTATCCAACCATATTGGATAAACGAAGCAAGGCATGAATGGAAGAATGACGAAGAAGTGTGGGCACCCATTCAAAAGATACAACAAGATCCCAGTACATATGATACATTTAGCTAGATAAATGATTTGTTATGGTAGAAAGATCGCTTATACCTATGTAAGAATTCCCAACTCAAACAACATATTCTTATGGAATTGCACACCTCTCCCTTAGGAGGGCACTTAGGATTTTTAAAAACTTACCACAAGGTTAAGAAGGAATTTTTTTTGGATGGCCTTATATCGAATATTCAAAATTTTGTGGTGGAATGTTTGGTTTTCCAACAAAATAAATTTGAAACAATTAACACCCCAGGTCTATTACAACCTTTATCCATTCCAAGCCAACGTTGGGAGGAGGTTTCAATGGATTTTATCACAGGTTTACCCAAGTCCGAAGGAAAGAGTGTCATCATGGTGGTAGTTGATAGACTTACCAAGTATGCACAATTTTGTGTATTATCTCATCCATTTAAAGCCAGTACAGTTTCTACTGTGTTTATGGAAACAATTCAGAAGCTACATGGAAACCCAAAGATTATTGTAAGCGACAGAAATCCCATTTTCACTGGAATTTTTTGGATAGAATTATTTCCTTGTCTTGGTACCCAGTTAGCTCATAGCTCATCTTATCATCCTCAATCTAATGGGAAAACTAAGATAGTAAAAAAATGTTTGGAAGGATATCTTTGTTGTTTTGTATCTAATAAACATACACAATGGGTCAAATGGTTACCTTTGGTTGAATGGCGATATAACACTTCCTTCCATACTACAACAAAAATGACCCCATTTATGGCACTTTATGGATATCATCCACCATCCATTACATCGTATTTAAGAGAAAATTATAAGGTTAAAGAAGTGGAAGATCACATCGAGCATCAACAACAAGTTCTCCAACTCGTAAAGGATAACCTGGCGCAGAATAGACTAAAACAATAAGAAAATAAACATCACAGCGGAAGAAGTTTTGATGTAGGTGACTGGGTATTCCTATGGCTACAACCATATAAACAAATGTCCCTCAAGCAAGCTAAGAAGGATAATACATTATCACCAAAATATTATGGTCCATACAAGATGTTGAAAAATATTGGTACTATGGCATACAAATTGGAGCTCCCTGCAGCTTCCCGAGTGCACCTTGTTTTCCATGTTTCGTGCTTAAAAAAGGTTATAGGTGAAAAGCTCCCAGTTCAAACAATATTGCTAGAAATTGACGAGGAAGGAAAAATCATATTGGAACCTGAAGTAGTCATAGAAACAATAACTTGACAGCTACGAAATTGATCAATTGCGGAGTATCCCATCAAGTGGAAGAACTTACCCATTGAATATTCCACATGGGAGGATGCGCATTTTATACCAAGGCATCTAGAACTACTCAAGCATTGAGGACAACACTTTTTTGAAGGAGAGGGGCATGTTAGGTCCCTATAATACTAGTGATTCCCCCATTACTATTTTCATTGTAGCCCTTATTATTATTATTGTGTCCCTATTGTCCCCATATTATTATTAGTGTGCCCCCTAGAAGCCCACTATTGTTATTTTTGTGCCCTTATATTATTATTGTTATGTCGACTTTGATTATATTGTGACCCCTTAGACTCCTATATATAGAAAGGAGGTTTTGTCATTGTATCATCGAAGAATTGTTCATTTGTGTAATTTAAAGGAGCTTTCCCCCTCAAAGAGGCTGATTTTGAAGATGTTGATCTATCTTTTCTTCTATTTTGTGAGCTGGTTACATAACATTGGCAACATATTCATAAGTGGATCCTAGTGAAAAAATTTCTAGGAAATCCATCTTCATTTGGATGCACTTCTGTAGTGATCCAGATTTAAATAGGAACACAACAAATTACATAGATAACCATAAACACAAAGATGCAGTGGAAATAATACTTCATTTCATTAATGTAAAATATTGAAATATGCTTACAAACAGAAATGGAAATAAACCAACTAGGGCGATGATAGCTTATCTCTAAGAAGAGATGTGGCAGCTACATGCCTCTGAACTATGTTACAATGAGGCTCGAAGGCCTATTTATTGTTGAGAAACAATGGAAAACCCTAAACATCCAAAAACCTAACCCTAGAAGATGAAACGCCAAACTGTGGACCCCATTTGTGTAAATTGGTACATCAACTTCTGAGGGTCGTAACTTTGGCATACGATCTCCGTTTGACGCGCACAATATCTCGTTAGAAAGATATATCCAAGAGCTACAACTTTGAAAAGAGAAGCATTAATCTATGGACCCATGTTGCTCCCATTTTTCCCAAAAAACGTCGTTTAGGACCTCAAAACGACTCCGAAAGTTCAGGACCCGAAAAATTGCTAAAAATAGTAAACTATGCTACAATTAAGGAAACTAAAAAGCTGAAAGAAACAATGGTGGGGGTCCAAGTGGACTTGGTGGGTGGCCACCAATATCCACCTAGGTCATTCCTCCCCCCTTAGGAAGCAATGGTCCCCATTGCATTGAATTCCTCCATGAGATGAGGAAACTTTTGCTGAACTTGGTCCCTGGTGAGCCACTTGCCCTAGTGAAGGAGCTGGCCTGCTTTGACAACTCAATATAGTTGGATATTCTACTAGCGAATGTGCTTGATCTGTGTGTCCATGATCTGATCAGTAGCAGCTTGTTCCATGCAATCTAGATTTAACTATGTGGGTGTGAGTTGTTCTGCAATGCCGGATGTGTCTAGTAATGGTGGAAAGTATGGCCGAAGGTGGTCCACATTGAACACTAGGTGTAGGCCAAGGAATGGGGGAATGTTGAGCCCAAATTCATTGTCTCCCACAACCTTGGTAATGGTGTAAGGACCATATTGGAGTGGTCTGAGTTTCTGATATGCTCTGGTAAGGCATTCCTTTTGCAAATGCAACCAAACTTTATTGCCCACCTGAAACTTGTGTGGCACCCAATGTTGATCATGTCGATGCTTGTACTTAGCATTTGATTTCTCCAGAATGTCATGGACCTACTGGAAAATATGTTGGATGTGCTCAATGAATTTGTTTGCCTTATCTGTTTCGCACTGGACATGAGCCAAATCTACGTGAGTAGCTGCAAATGGCATGGCCACATCAATGGGACATAGTGGCTAGAACCCCAAGCCCACCTGAAAAGGGTTGTGTCCAGTCGAGATATGGAGAGCCCAGTTGTAGCTGTGCTGAACATAGGGGAGGCTCTCATCCCATGTACGTGGATTCTTTGAGTTGTACATGCGTAGAATGTGTACGATCATCCTATTAACAACCTCTGTCTGGCCATCATTTTGAGGATGGAAGGTTGTGGACTTAGTGAGTATGGTGTCCAACATCGACCAGAGACTCGACCAAAATGTATTGAGGAACCTGCTATCCCGATCTGAGCTGATAGACTATGGGATCCTAAAGTGTACCCATACTCGTTCAAAGAATAGTTTAGTAGTGGCTTCCGCTGTGATATTCTTCTTGCAGACCACTATAATGGCCATCTTCGAGAACCTGTCGACGACCACAAAAACACAGTTGTTTCCATGCTTAGTGGAAGGAAGGCCTGACATGTAATCCATGGAGATGGATTCCCAAGGTCGACTTGGGGTAGGAAGCGGGGTATAGATGCCTTCCTTCTTGATGGTCGATTTGGCAATGGCGTAGGCAATGCATGATCTAATGTACTTCCCGACATCCTGTCGAAGATTCGGCCAATAGAAATACTTTTGTAGTACTGCCACCATTTTCTCGACCCCGAAATTCCTAGCAGCCCAACTGTAGTGTTCTTCCCAAATCATCTTGGCATGCTCGCTTGAAGGAACACAAAGTTCAGCCAGGTGGCATAACAGGGCATCCTGGAGGTGAAAATTTGGAACATGCTAACCCTCCAAGAGGGTCTAGTATGTGTGGCTGAATTCTGGGTCTCTTTTGTAGAGAAGTGGCCATTAGAAGTCTCGTGCCCACAAGAGTTGAGCATGGTGGTTAATGCCATGATCGGTGGTCGACTGAGGAAATCTGCAACATTATTCGTGTTGCCCTTCTTATACTTGATATTCAAATGGAACTATTACAGGTATGTAGACCACTTCTGATGGAAATCATTCTGCAATTTCCCTTGGGTTTGTATGAACTGCAGGGAACGGTGGTCTGTGTGGATGACCATTTCCTTCTCCAAAATGTAATGCTTCCATTGTCAGCAGGCCTGCACAATGGAATACATCTTTTTGTCATAAGTGGGATACTTCCGAACTGTGTTCGAAAGTGTCTCACTGTGATATGCCACTGGATGCCCGTGTTGAGTAAGGACTTACCAATAGCATAGTCAGAGGCATTTGTCTCAACCTCAAATGGTTGTTGCAAGTATGGTAATGCGAGCACTAGTGTCAAGCAGAGGAGATATTTCAACTCTGTGAATGCCTTTTGTTAAGATTCAGACCAAAAGAATTTTTCTTTTGCTCCTCCCTTGGTGACTTGACTCAAGGGCCAAGTGATATGAGAAAATCCCAACACGAACCTGCGGTAGAAGTTGGCAAGACCTAGAAAGATATGGATCTCTATCAGAGTGGTTGGAGATGGCCAAATCCCGAATGACTTGGATCTTGGCTAGATCCACATGCACCCCTTGTTCATCAATAATGTATCCCAAATATTGAACCTGGGTCATGCTAAAAGTGCATTTCTCGAAATTGGCACATAACTTGTGTTGCCATAATGTTTGGAAAACCTGTCAAATGTGGTGGAGGTGCTCTTCCCAAATCTGGCTGAAGATTAGGATGTCATCCAAGTATACTACTACAAATGAGTTGGTGAATGACCACAAGATGTTGTAGAGCCTCTAACTTGCACCTAATTATCCATCATTACCTACAACTTTTTCTCACTTATCCCTCTCTTTTGCCCTATTTTCCTCATAAACTTACCCAGATCATTACATTTGATGTCTTTAAGCATGATTGGTTGACTTTGCTAAATGTTTGACTGTTTGTCTAGATTTTTGACATATGCACAGAGTTTCCGCAGCTGTCTGGCAATTCCGCAGCCATTCAGCAATTCCACAGCCTTTTCATTGATCTCCATGTTCCATGTGTCATTTTGAGAAACGAATCACATGGGCACGTGGGAATGAAGGTGTTGAAGGTTCCTATGCTATTGGTTTGGTCAGCAACTCCACGCATACCTCCGGTCAACGAGGATCCAACTTCGGTCAACAAAGCCAGCTCAAACGGTGCTGCGTGAGCTGAAAGGTTACGTCACTCCAGGTGGCAACTCCTCCACTCTACGCAGGTCATGGGAGACAGGATCCAACCTTGGATT
>APFE031570014.1:9527-47276 GCA_000404065.3 Pinus taeda
ATACCAATTGTTGGAAATAATACTGAGAGGGGGGGTGAATCAGTATTATCAAGTTCTTTTAATAAATCTTCCTTATTTACACTTTGAATTATTTTTGCATGTCAGTACCATAAAATAATGAGCATAAACAAGAAAACAGATAGTCACACCTAAGAACACCAGATGTAAGGTGGAAACCTAATGTGGGTGAAAACCACCTGCTGCAATATGTTTCTATCTTCCTTCAAATTAGAAACTTCTTTTACAAAGGTTTTGTACTAGTGCAGTCCTTTACCAGTACGTAGGCTGCAACCTGCAGAGAGCTACAACCCTCTCTCATTTTCCAGTCTCTCCTGGAAGGGAACTACAACCCCCTACTTCTTTTCTTTTAAGGACCACTTTTCATAAATTTTCAAACTGGATCCATGAACATCAAGAGATCATCAAGTACAATTAAATCACCCAGTCAACTGCAGTAACCAGATCAACAGTAACAGTAAACTAAACCCAAAACACCTTATCAACAGAAAATATTCAGCCAACAAAAGGTCTTAAGACAGATACGCAGATTTTCTTTCTCTGGTCTGCGTGCGTACGCACTTCACCTTCTGCTCCCCTGCGTATACCCGCAGAGACCCTTCTGCTTCACCACGTATACTCGCAAAGACCCTTCTGCCGCACCCCGTACCCACGCACTATTTCTTTAATCGAGCTGTGTATTGTTACTGCAGGCACGCACCCACAGATGCTATCGCGCATGTACCTACGCATCTGCGACTTCTGAAGCGCCGCGTACTCTCCCTGTGCCTACGCACCTGAACCTCTGTTGCGCTGCGTACCCACGCACTGCGCCTTCTTCTGCTCTACATACCCATGCACTTCTCCTTCTTCTTCTCTGCGTACCCACGCACTTGCGTTGTTAATCACATGCGTACCTCTGATTAGGGTTGAAATGGCAGTCTCCCAGTGTGCCACCGATAGTCAGATGCTCAGATCTGATCATGCGCTCAAGAGATCACCCTTCATAGATTCCCCTTTAACTTCACTTTTATATAGATCAAGCTTTTGAAACAATAACCCAATATTTCCGATCTTAAGATATTCAATTTGCAAAAGACACTTAGCCAAGTGATCTCCTTTGCTTTATATAGGCAAGCTCTTCCAAAAAACATGGATCAATACCATAGATAACCAATACAAGGGGCTCAATAATAATAATATAAAGCAATACCACTGGCCAAAACCATAAAATCAAGAACGGCGGGCTAAATACCACAAGCCAAATATAAGAAAACCCCACATGAGCGCGCTTTACTGCCTTGAAGTGTGTGCACTGGGGTCCGCACCTACTGAACGGGTAACCTGCGGGTATGACCGCACCTCCTGTATGGGTAACCTGCGGGTCCGCACCTTTTGAACCATTCACCTGTGAGCCTCTTAATTTCCATCATTTTGAGAGCCTGAACACTTGAGTGAGTTGCCATCAAGTACAACACCTGTATCATAGAGCCATACCAGAATCATATTGCCAACACAAATTTCCTCTTCAGCAAAGCCAAAATCCCCTTTTTCCCAATTTTTTTTCTACTTCAAGTCGCAAATCACCGTCTATCACAAAGTAAGTTTCCCCTTCATCTCTTAAAATCCGCTCAGCATCTCTTGCAAAGAGTAATCAAGTGACTTCGGTTACGCAAAAATCAGCCTCGTTTGCAAAGTGTACTTCCCCTTTACTTGTAAGGCAGAGGACATCCCCTCTTGAAAAAGTTAATGAGTTGCTCTACCAGAGTCTTTTCCTCGAACATGATTTTGGAATTATTGCACAGTTTTGGCGCCATGGAACAGGTGTTGTCCTTGATGGCAACTCACTCTGATGATAGATCACATTTCAGGCTCTCAGAATGAAGGAAATCATATATACGCAGGTTCACCTTAACGAAGCTGCGTATACACGCGGGTTGGACGTTCCCAAGGCGCGTATGTGTATACATGCACTTTCATGCAAGGAAAAGTGCGTACATCTGAGAGAATTTATTTGTTCGTCCGTGGTATTTAGTCCTTGGTATTTGAACCTATGGTTTTAGGCCATGGTATCTCGTCATAAGTGTTGATCCCATGTATTGGGTCCATGGTATTGAATTGTTATGGTTTTGGGCCGTGGTATTGTGAAATGCAAGACTATAAAAGAGGAAGAAGATCATGGGGCAAAGATCATCTGAATTATTGAATATCTCAGATCATGCTAGATCTGGAATACTGGTGATTGGGTTGTCGTGCAGATCTGGATTGAATGAAGGAGGAACCTGGGCGCAAGAAAAAAGATAAGTTCTCTTGATGGGTCAAAATCTTAAGGCTTGAATAGTGGTATCTCTATATGATTTTGATCTGTGATATGTGGTGCACGCTTGATCTATAAATCTGATAATCTGGGTTAACTAATATCTGAATGTTTGAAAGAATGAATTACCCTTTATAGATCTATGCGTAGGTTCAGTGAAGCGAAGACAC
Source organism: Pinus taeda (assembly GCA_000404065.3). NCBI lineage: Eukaryota > Viridiplantae > Streptophyta > Pinopsida > Pinales > Pinaceae > Pinus > Pinus taeda. The sequence goes on from APFE031570014.1 coordinate 12,012, forward strand.
GTATACACGCGGTTTCTGCAAATCAAAAGGGCGTATACGTAGGTTGATCTTAACACAAAAGCATATACACGTTGTTTCTGTAAGGCAAAAGAATGTATATGCAAATTGATCTTAACACAGAAGCGTATACATTCAGTTTCTGTAAGGCAAAACGGCGTATACGCAGGTTGATCTTAATACTGAAGCGTATGCACACAGGTTTCTAAATATTGAAGTAGTGTACATCTCTTAATTTATGTTCTAGCTGCTTTTGTTGATTATTGCAGTGATCTGGCTTCATAATTGGTGTGTGATTACTGTTACTATAATCTGGGTACAGTTGTCAGAGAAGTGTTTATTTTGATTCAGTTTTGATTGGTGAAAAAGTGATTGGTTGATGCGGAAATTCTTGATGTTTGAATGATGTTATTTGTGGATCCAGTCTGAAAATTTATGAAACGTGGTCCCTGGAAGAAAGAGAAGGTTGTAGCCTTCCGCAGGTAGCAGCCTGCGTACTAGTATCTCAGCTAGTACAAGAACTAAGGGGGTCGTAGCTCCCTTCCAGGAGAAGCTGGAAAACGAGAGAGGGTTGTAGCTCTCTGTAGGTAGCAGTCTACATATTAGTAAAGGACTGCACTAGTACAGGATCATTGTAAAAAGAAGTTTCTAATTAAAAGAAGATAGAGACGAATTGCAACAGGTGGTTTTCACCCACATTGGGTTTCCACCTTATATCTTGTTTTCTTGTGAGTGGTTGTCTTTTGCTCTGTTTTACTGTTCCTGGTAACTGTTTATATGATTTTGTTGCATAAATTAATGATCAACATCTGTAGAATAAAGTAAATTATAAATCTGCATAGTATACGTGGGTTTCCTTATATGTAGTTGCGTATATACGCAGGTTCATCTAACTATAGTAGCGTATATGTTCTGAGTTTGGAAAAGAAAATATTTGACCAAATAATATTGATTCACCCCCCCCTTTCAGTATTATTTCCAACAATTGGTATCAGAGCAGGTCCTTCAGAAGAAGCTTGATCGCTTGAAGGAAGATCTATCATTATGAGTAAATATGAGAGAGAAGCATCGATCAGGCCACCAATTTTTGATGGGACCAACTTCGTCTATTGGAAGGTAAGAGTCACAACCTATCTTCAATCTCTTGGTACAGAAGTCTAGGAGATCATAGATACAGGGTACACTTTTCCTTCAGCAACTCCTACAAATCCAGCTGAAAAGAAGCAGTTTGAAACAAATGCAAAGGTTGTCAATACTCTATTAGGATGTCTATCGCAATTAGAATTCGTCAAGGTGATGTAGTACAAAACCGCAAAAGAAATATGGGACAAGATCGTTCTGAGCTATGAAGGAGATGAACAGGTAAAACGAGCAAAACTTCAAACCCTCAGAATTCAGTATGAAAATCTCAGAATGTACAATGATGAAAGTGTCGCTAACTATTTCCTACGTATAGATGAGATTGTTAATTGTATGAAAAACTTGGGTGAAGAAATAAAAGAGGTTGTTGTGGTTGAAAAGGTTCTAAGATCTTTGTCCCCTAAGTTTGAATCAAAGGTGTCTGCAATAGAAGAAAAGGAGAATCTACAAAAAATTACCATGTCGCACCGACACGAAATTCTAACTGCTTACAAAATGAAGAAAGGAGGACTATCAAACAGAAGAGAAGTTGCATTCAAGGCTTCAGACAGAGGAGATTACTATGATTCAGGATATATGTCAGAAGAAGAGGAAGAATCAAATTTTGTCAAGAACCTCCAACGAGGTGCTGGAAGATTCAGAGGTAAGTTACCTGTCAAATTCTTTGCTTGCGGAAGAGTCGGCCACTATGATGCCAAGTGTCCTCATAAAGATAAGCTTGACAAAGGTAAGGAACCTGTTAGATGGAACAAGAAACAGAATGTAAATAAGAAAAGCTATTACACTCATGAAGACAGTGATGGATTTTCAAATAGTGATGAAGACCAACAAAATAATAATTATAGACTTTTAATGGATTTTGAAGATGATGATTTCATGGATGTTATATGAAGAAGGTCTTTATGAAGAAATCTCTAAACTCAAAATTTGTTTAGAAGAGAAAAATATGATTATTGATACTCTGCAATTCCAACTGGCTGAAAGTGAAAAACATCATGAAAAGTTAGAGTGTGAAATTCTGGGACTTAGAAAAGAGATTGAGAAAACTAAAGCTCTTAATCTTAGATTTGTTAAAGGATCTGAAACGTTAGATGAGATTATCAAAGTGCATCGTTCTCCTCTAATCAAGACAGGTCTGGGATATAATGAAGAAGCAACTCAAGCACAGAAACCATCCACCTCCAAAAGTTATCTTGATGCAGCAAGAAAAAGTGAGCAAAGGCCCAATAGAGATCACCAAGTAAATCAGGGACAATTTACTTCAAGAGTGAACAAAGACTACCAGGTAAATCGGGGGAAATCTACTTTAAGGATGAACAGAAGCTACAACCAGCCACAGGTAAAACCTTCTCAATTTGCCTCAAGAATGGATGTCAATAGAAACTACAATCACTTGGATGGTAGATTTGATAATCGCTGGAGTTTCGTCAATGGCCAATGTTTCTCCTGTCATAACTTTGGTCACAAAGCCGCTCAATGTGTTGCCTATAAGACAATCATGACTAGAGAAGCTCAAAAACAAAGAAATATGATTGGAATCATGAAAAGGACCTACAATAACTTTTATGCTCTTGAAAATGAAATAGAATTTTCTATTTGTAACAACTTCGGTCATGAAGATTCTGAATGCAGGAGCAGATTTCGGTAGACAACTCAAAAGGAACAAACCTCAAGTACCAGAACATGGAGAATAAAAGAACCACAAACCAAAAGATGTGGTATAGCCTTATATGCGGATGCTGGAAAATCAATGGTACATCGACAGTGGATGTTCGAAACATATGACAGGTGATAAAGAAAAACTTCAGTCATATAGTGCCTTGGAGAAGGAGAAGGTCTCACTTGGAAATGACACCCCTGCACTCATAAAAGGTAAAGGTTCTGTTCTTTTAAAAGAAAAGGTCAAAGTAGGAAATGTTATGTATGTTGATGGCTTAAAACATAATCTATTAAGTGTCAGTCAGATGTGCGATCAAGGAACAGAGGTAATATTTCGATCAAATGGATGTAGTGTTCGGGATCTTGATACAAGAGAAACAGTGATCAAAGGCATAAGAACTCCAAATAATTTATACATATTCAAAGAAGGACAACAACAATGCTATCTGAGCAGGAATGATGAACACTGGTTATGGCACCAGAGGTTGGGGCATCTAAGCTTCTCACAGATAAGGAAAGCATGCAAATACCAAGCAGTTTGTGGTCTTCCAAACATCAGAATTCCAGACAATACAATATGCAAGTCATGTCAGTTTGGTAAGAAAACCAGAACTAACTTCCCTGAGAAGGAGGGATCAGCTAGCATGCCACTTGAGCTCGTCCATATTGATGTATGTGGTCTATCTAGGAAAAGGTCACCTCAGGAAGAAGAATACTTTATATTGTTCATTGATGACTATTCAAGGATGGTTTGGATAGGACGTATGAAGCACAAAGATAAAGCCTTTGAAAAATTCAAATCCTTCAAAGCTTTGGTTGAAAACGAATCAGATCACAAAATTAAATGCCTCAGGTCTGATAGAGGTGGGGAGTTTACCTCAAATGAATTTTTCGATTTTTGTGAAGAACATGGAATAAGAAGAGAATTCTCTATAGCCAGGACTCCTCAACAAAATGGAGTAGTGGAAAGGATGAACAGAACGGTTCAACAAATGGCTCGAGTCTGAAACTCCCGCAACTTTCTGGGGTGAAGCCACGTTTGCTGCAGTTGTTATTCTCAACAAAACAAACGTCCGGGTGAATAGCACTCAAATTCCTCATGAGCTCTAGTATGGTGAGAGTCCTTCGGTAAAATATTTCAAAATTTTTGGAAGCAAATGCTATATCAAAAATACTGATGAACATCTTGGCAAGTTTGAACCTAGAGCAGATGAAGGCATTCTCCTTTACAAACAAGGCCAGACTTGTTTGTAAAGGGTATGCTCAACAAGAAGGAATAGACTTTGAAGAAACTTTTGCTCCCGTTACTAGACTTGAGGCCATCAGAATGTTCCTTGCTCTCTCTAGCTTTCAGAAGTTCAAAATATTTCAAATGGACATGAAATCAACCTTTCTGAATCGAGACTTAGAAGAATAAGTGTACATTGAGCAGCCAGATGGATTCATCCTTGGTAATGATCCAAATCTTGTATGCAGACTAAAGAAGGCTCTCTATGGTCTCAAACAGGCTCCAAGGGCTTGGTACTATCATCTGGACAAATACCTTCATCAACAAGGTTTCTCAAAAGGATCAGCAAATAGCAATCTTTATATAGAAATTGAAAATAACAAATTGCTAATACTTGTTGTGTATGTTGATGATATCATCTTTGGCAGCAATGAAGAAGCCATGAGTCAGAACTTTGCTTTGGTAATGCAGAAAGAATTCGAAATGTCCTTGGTTGGAGAACTGACATATTTTCTTGGACTACAGATCCAACAAAATGAAGGCGGTATCTTTTTATTTCAAACCAAGTACCTCAAGCAGATTTTGAAGAAGTATGGCATGGAAGATTCGAAACCTGTATGTACCCCTATGGTTACAAGATGCAGCCTCAGTGAAAATGATGAATCAACAACAGTGCATCAACCAACCTATAGATCAATGATTGGAAGTATGCTCTATTTCACAGGTACCCGACTGGACATCATGCATGCAGTGGGAATGGTTGGAAGATTTCAGGCAAATCCTAAGGAAACTCATCTTCACGCAATAAAGAGAATTTTCAAGTATCTTCAAGGAACTCAAAACTATGGCCTATGGTATCCTAGAGATGCAAATCTCACTCTTCATGCTTATACAGATGCAGATTGGGCTGGAGGTGTGGATGACAGAAAAAGTACTAGTGGTGGTGCATTCTTTATGGGTTCCAGATTAGTGTCTTGGTTCAGCAAGAAACAGAGTTATATTGCCTTATCTACAACTGAAGTAGAATATGTGGCTGTTGCATCTTGTTGCAGCCAACTCCTTTGGGTGATGCAAACATTGCAGGATTATCAAATCACATGTAATCCACCTATCTTCATCTTATGTGATAATACAAGTGCAATCAGCATTTCAAAGAATCCAGTCATGCATTCAAAGACCAAGCACATACCCATCAAATATCATTTTCTTCGGGAACAAGTGTTGGAACAAAAAGTCAAGTTGGAGTATGTTCCCTCTAAGGAACAAGTTGTTGATATACTCACCAAACCACTTCCCAGGGAAACATTTGAATACCTCAGACAGAAGCTGGGAGTAGTTGATGCTTCATCCTGCTGTTGAAATTTGTCTGTTTCAGAGAAAAAGTTGTTGTACGCAAGTTGGATGAGGAGGATCCGTGTACATGCACCAGTTTATGCAGATATAGTCGCGTATATGGAGGTTTGAAGGATGTCAGTAGGGACAGACTCTGGTTGAAAATAGTCTGATATGGGTCTGACAGAAACCATCTGGCACAGGTTCAGGGGGAGCAGATAATCTTCTAATGATGCATTGTTGGCTTTACCTTAGAAGCGTTTGGTTCAAGTTCACGACTATTGTTGGTTTCAGGTGGAACACATGTAGAGGAAGAACAGAAAGAGAACATGGTTGCTTATCTGAATAATGATTGGCAGATGTTGCTGATAGTAGTTATTGATGACTTTCATAGTCTTGCTCTAGATATTTCGTCTCTATGTCATGTATACCTTTTTTATCAAGGTCATGTAATGGCCTATTTTGGTTTCCCCACTATGCCTGGGATGAATGATGTAATTTAATTGGTTGTCATATGTAAATCTCTAATGTATCCCCACTTGGTTGGATGATCCCCACTTGGTTGGGTGATGGATGTATGTATAGAGTCTTTTGGTGATAGGAAGGTCATTTATGATGTGTAAGTCATGGTTCTTTTTAAAGAACATATTTTTGGAGATCTTGCCTACAGTTAGGGGGAGCATGTTCAGCACAACAGAGTAGAGATTTGAGCATGTACTCAGGGGGAGCACAACCCTTTGCCCTTGATGACAAAGGGGGAGAATGACTTTGAAGATCTTGGGGTTGCCATCAAGTCCAAAGGGGGAGATTGTTGGCATTATTGCACAGATTTGGCGCCATGGCACAGGTGTTGTCCTTAATGGAAACTCAATCTGATGACATATCACATTTCAGGCTCTCAGAATGAAGGAAATCATATATACACAGGTTCACCTTAAAAAAACCTTGTATACATGCGGGTTGGACATTCCCAAGGCACGTATGTGTATGAACGCACTTTCATGCAAGGAAAAGTGCGTACATGTGGGAGAATTTATTTTTTGGTCCATGGTATTTAGTCCTTGTTATTTGAACCTATGGTTTTGGGCCATGGTATCTCGTCATAAGTGTTGATCCCATGTATTGGGTCCATGGTATTGAATTGTTATGGTTTTGGGCCATGGTATTGTGAAAGGCAAGACTATAAAAGAGGAAGAAGATCATGGGGCAAAGATCATCTGAATTATTGAATATCTGAGATCATGCTAGATCTGGAATACTAGTGATTGGGTTGTGGTGCAGATCTGGATATGAATGAAGGAGGAACCTGAGCGCAAGAAAAAGGATAATTTCTCTTGATGGGTCAAAATCTTAAGGCTTGAATAGTGGCATCTCTATATGATTTTGATCTGTGATATGTAGTGCATGCTTGATCTATAAATCTGATAATCTGGGTTAACTAATATCTGAATGTTTGAAAGAATGAATTACCCTTTATAGATCTGTACGTAGGTTCAGTAAAGCAAAGGCGCGTATACACGCAGTTTCTGCAAATCAAAAGGGCGTATACGCAGGTTGATCTTAACACAGAAGCGTATACACGTTGTTTCTGTAAGGCAAAAGAGTGTATACGCAGGTTGATCTTAACACAGAAGTGTATACACGCAGTTTCTATAAGGCAAAAGGGCGTATACGCAGGTTGATCTTAATACTGAAGCGTATGCACGCAGGTTTCTGAATATTGAAGTAGCGTACATCTCTTAATTTATGTTCTAGCTACTTCTATTGATTATTGCAGTGATCTGGGTTCAGAATTGGTGTGTGATTATTGTTACTATGATCTGGGTACAGTTGTCATAGAAGTGTTTATTTTGATTCAATTTTGATTGGTGAAAAGGTGATTGGTTGATGCAGAAATTCTTGATGTTTGATTGATGTTATTTGTGGATCCAGTCTGAAAATTTATGAAACGTTGGTCCCTGGAAGAAAGAGAGGTTGTAGCCTTCTGTAGTAGTAGCCTACGTACTAGTATATCTCAACTAGTACAAGAACTAAGGGGGTTGTAGCTCCCTTCCAGGAGAAGCTGGAAAACGAGAGAGGGTTGTAGCTCTCTACAGGTAGCAGCCTGTGTACTGGTAAAGGACTGCACCAGTATAGAATCATTGTAAAAAGAAGTTTCTAATTAAAAGAAGATAGAGACGAATTGTAGCAGGTGGTTTTCACCCACATTGGGTTTCCACCTTATATCTTGTGTTCTTGTGAGTGGTTGTCTTCTGCTCTGTTTTACTATTCCTGGTAACTGTTTATATGATTCTGTTGCATAAATTAATGATCAACATCTGTAGAATAAAGTAAATTATAAATCTACATAGTATACGCGGGTTTCCTTATCTGTAGTTGTGTATATACGCGATTTCATCTAACTGTAGTAGCGTATATGTTCCAAGTTTGGAAAAGAAAATAATTGACCAGATAATACTGATTCACCCCCCCTCTCAGTATTATTTCCAACACATGATTGGAGCTGAAGGCGCGTGCGCGTACCAATCCCTGTATTGGGTATTTGCCTGAAGCTATTTGTTAAGGGAATAGTAAGGAGTGGTTTCAAGTTTTAAGTCATGGGCGTCCTTGAAGAGCTCTAGCTCCTCATAAAATGGAAAAAAATTAACTACATGCAATTAAAAAAATTTGTCAAATTTGAAATAGAAATTGTTTGTAGGGTATGGAACTTTTCATGGTATATTTTACTTATTATTTTTATAAAGTTTTATATTATTTTCTATGTAATAAAAAATAAATAACACTAACCATTTTTTATATTATATAGTTTTAAAAAATGTGATTTTATACAATATGATCTTATTGTTATGAAGTTTATGCATCTATGTATTATCTATTTATTAAGATTGTATCTTAGTAGTGGACATTGAAGATCAAAAGTTTTGGTTGTGATAAACATTTTTGTCACTAATAGAGAAGATACAATTTCAATTTAAATTAATTTCTGAGTTTCTTGAAGTTTGGATTTACAAATGGTATTTGGAAATCCTCCATGGCTCCACCAAATCTTCTTAGGTACTATTCCACTTGCTTGTATTTATTGTTTACATACTCTACTTGCATTTACTACTTTCTCGATTTGCTTGCATTTATGAATATTGCCTTCATGTCTTATTTATGTATGCTTAATATAAAAATATGACAATAAGCGCTAGGGATCAAAATTGATTCATTGCAGGTATGCTTCTTATTTATCAGACATTCAATACGAATCATTCTTTGAGCAAAAAAATCATTTGTATTTTTTACACATGCAGTGATTATTTATCAGACATCCAATACAAAATAATTAGTAGTATTCAATATTTGGGGAAAAAAATAATTTGTGTTTTTTACACAAACAATGATCATTAGGCCTATAATTCTTAAGGAAAATCATTCTTGGAAATTATGTTATTGCAAGTTTTAAATAGTTGTTCTTGTTTTTCTTTAATTGGAGATTGCAATGATAGTCAATCATTTGTGATTTTTACTTTTTACACGTGCAGTGATTATTAGGCCTATACTTCCTACGGAAAATCATTTTTGGAAGTTATATCTTTCATGGAAATTATGTTATTGCAGATTTTAAATAGTTCTTCTAGTTTTTATTTTATTGGAGATTGCAATGATAGCCATAAAATATCATTTTCTTGTTGTTTTGAAAGATTTAAGTCAATGATCCTATAAGAAATAAAGTAGTTTCATTGCAATTGAAGAATGGTGTCCATGAGATGAAAGAGTAAATGGTTATATTAAATTATCTCCATATGAGTCTTATATGGCTAATAAGTAAAGGTTACAATTGAATTCTCTCCATATGGTTTATTTATAGAATGCAAGTAAATGGTCTTATTAAATTCCCTCTGTATGATTTCTATATGTATTGTAATATTGACTTGTCTATGTACTCATTAAATGTATTTAGAATTTTAGTATGTAGATAAGATTTTAGTAGAAACTATAATGTGTGAAGTATATATGAAATTTAAAATTATTTTTCATTTTCATATGAAAAATATAGCTCATTTTAACTTGTCAATATTGAAAATTTAAAATTGAAATCTAACACTTCTCTTCAAATTTGATCCCTAGTAACCACAATTTTTCCTTCACTTATTAGGAAAGCATAAATATGTTGGCAACTCTCTAGAAAAAACCAACATTTAGTTGAATCTACTTCACACCTACCCTAGAAAAATAACCACTCACTAAAAATGTTATTAAAGAGACAAAAGTTGTGAGGATTTTTTAGATAATTGGTGAGAGCAATCCATGACTCCCCTCCTATGATAAGTATAATTTTGAATGTTTCTAATAAATATAATTAATACTTATTTCTTATCTATCAAATTGTTTGAGTAGAGGACAAAACAACAAAAGCCTTTAGATATAGATCGAAATCAACATATAAATAGAAATAAATATTAAAGTCTAATTACAGAAGCTACATAAACAACTTCAGAGAGATTCAAGTTGGGTTAATTGCAAAAACTATGAATATATATGGTGCTATGAAAGGAAAAACATCAAAACTTCATGTTTTTTAACCAACTTTCTATGTTTTCTCGTTTTCTCTCTCACATAACCATATATGGTTAGAATTTTTGTAATTAACTTCAACTTGAAACCTATGGGATTATGGATAGTGCTTTTGTCCATTGATTTTAAGATTTCCTTTTATTCAGATATTAACTTCCATCTAAGTTGAAAGGCCCCTCTTGTTTTGTTCTCTTCTCAAATGATTTGCGAGATCAAAAAATAAGTATGACTAACTAAAAAAACACAAATTATATCTATCGGAAGCATTTAAACATAAATGCAAATTATATTATATCTATTAAAAACATTTAAAACAAAAAACACAAATTATAACATGTAGGCTCCTTCTCTCCATTTTCCCATTTTCTAGCAATAATTTTATCACCTTAATAAAAAAAAATTATGTTCTAAACCATTTTTATTTTCGACAATGATTTTGTATAATGTTTTTTAATTTTAATGATGCATAGTTTTATTTTGAAATAGGCTTTTTTAATTTTAATTTAATTATTAAGTTAATAGTGTTTTTTAATTTTTATGTTTTTATACATGGTATATGTATAATTATGTTGATAGACATGCTTATTTTGGAATAGGGCTTCTAAATTTTTTAATTAGTTATCAATAATTATTAAGTAAATGATAGAGATTTGATTTCAAATGGAATATTCTAAAATATTTTTACTAATATACACAAATTAAGGGTTGAGATTTATTTCCAAAATATTTATGCATTTTTCTTCTTTTAATTAAATTCATTAATAAAAAAATGTCATGTGGATAAGAGTGACATGAAATGAGTTATGGCTTTTTGGATTAAAAATTGTATCAATATGATGTATAAAAAAATTATTTTTAAACGATTTACATAAACTATTTGAAGATCTATTTTAACTAATTTATGTAGGTATCGAATTTTCATTAGATATTGAAAAAATAAGTTTTATGGTTAGAATATTTGAAGTGGTCTTAGTATTTTACAATTTGGTTCCTTTTTAGACATGATTTTTTTGTGGAAATCTTAATGATTTCTGATGTTGGAGCATCTCGTGGTCATACATCTAAGTATCCCATTGCCCAAAAAAAATTGTGTGGTGGACATTTTTGGCCATTTCTCTTTAAAGATTACATTATTGCAGTCCAAAAATGCCATTTGTGTCAAATTTATAACCGTAAAATATGTGCATCTCTTGATCCACTTTAACCTATAGTTACCATGAACCCTTTTACTAAATGGGGCATTGACTTCATGACATGTAACCCTCACTGAGCCAAAGAGGCATGGGTACATTATCGTTGTTTTGTATTATTTCACTAAATGGGATAGGGTAATGCCTACATTCAATATTAACAAAACAATTGCAGTGTTTTTCATATTCAATCACATTATTGTTAGATTTGACATGCCCTAAACTATTGTCACCGATCATGGATATAATTTTCAAAACTATATGATGACCAAATTATCTTCCAAGTTGGGTTTATGACAAGACAACTCAACATCTTACTACGCATAGCCCAATGACCAAGACGAAGTAATAAAAAAAAATTGACAACAATACTTAATGGATGATAGGGATTCACATAAAAAAACTTAGCACTTATGCTTTTAATGGAATTATGGGAATATTGAACCTGTGATAAAACAACCATCACTTTTACACCTTTCCAGCTACTATATGGATTAGAAGTTGTTCTAACTATTGAATTCAAGATCCGATATTTAGCCATCAAACTACTCCCTACTACTTCCATCGAGGTAGAACATCGTTTCTATTTATCACATTTAGATGAAACTCACCTTGATGTCACTTGGGATTATGAGGCTAGCAAGCAGTGTGTTAAATCTATGATACAAATGTTAAACCTCAAGTCTTTACTGAAGGTGAATCGGTACTTTTGTAGGATGAATAAAACTATAAGTTAGGAGTTAGAAAGTTTAATCCCATGTGGCATGGCCCTTATATCATAAAATGAGTAATTAGAAAAAGGTTCCTACATGTGGCATGGCCCTTATATCATAAAATGAGTAATTAGAAAAAGGTTCCTACAAGCTAGTCGATTATGATGGAATTACTTCAAGAGAGCCCATAAATGGGCTTTACTTTAAAAGCCATTATGCTTAGAATATTTCTACGTAAGTACTTTCTATATTGTTGTACCATATTTTTTATTTGTTGTTTTTTTCTTTTTGCAAATGGTTTTCGCTGCTTACCTTGCATTAAGCTTGGTTTATAGATGTCGATACTCCTTTTATCTTACAGTAGATTTTCTTATGGTGTCAGCCATGGTACTTAGAACCTTGCTTCTATCGCAAGGGAAATCTATATTCCTACTGATGTATTGGTGAGTTTACATGGTATATATCTTGGTCGTACAAATAACAATATCGCTAAGCATAACACAATCATTGAAATATTATCCAATGTCATTTCTATTGGTATTTTTATTTTAGTTGTTTGACTTGATTCTTAACTCATAGTGTTATAATTAAGAAACAATTATTCCATCTGAAGTCCTACTCTTTTATGAATATATTTAAGTGTTCGTTTTTTAGAACAAGAATTTGACTATCTAGAATATCAACACATTCCAAGAAATATTAATGCATTAACAGACACTTCAGCCAATTATGTATTAGATAAACATTTTGAAATTCATAAATTCTAAACATTAACACATCTCATAAAACAATAACCAAAATAAAATATAGTTTTCATTAATAGGTTTTCAAAAAGGATTTTACAAAATGTGTTGAGACAACACAAGACCCATAACATATATATATATATATATATATATATAATATATATAATATATATATATATATATATATATATATATATAAGTATAGATGAGCTATGTATAATTATCCCTAGGCCTGCGATGGTCATGGTAGAAAACTACTACCCAAGCAACTCGCCAAAGCAAATGAATCATCTGTCGTGATACTCCAATTATATGATGGTTATATCACCGAGACGCATCATCTATGTATGTATCTATTATACCTTGAGTAAGACCCTCAAGTTTTTGGTCCATCTCTTGGAGCTCCTCTACTGCTTCATGATCATAATCACCCAATCTAACTTGTTGACTCCACCTGTGGATTGGTGACATCCCAGTTGGTTGAATTGTTGCAATATTTGCATGTCAAAATGGTATTAGTATTAACACAACAAAAATAAATAAACAAAATATTATAAAAGTCCTTTTTACTTGATGCATACCACTGGAATCCCTTTTGAAGAGCTAAATCTCGACCTCCTCAGAAATTCATGTATGCAAATGGATAATCCTCGATCATGATTAGATGGCTTTGCAACGATCTGAAAAATGTGGGAATAAATCAAGATTGATTACCACGTCCATCGTGTGTGATCAACTCAATCCATCGCATCATGTGAGGTACTCTAGGTGCAATATCATCCACCTCTATCCCTTGTGGACGCATCAAGGGCACCCTTTCCAAGAAAAAGGACACCAAAATGGACCCATATCTGAATTTCTTCATTCAACTTGTCTTATTCAATTGATCTTTCATGTTTATTTCTAACCCTTCACACTAGCTGAAAACATAGGCTCCATACACTCCAATGCATATTGCGTTTGTGCTTTGGTAGCCAAATGGAGAACTGTGTTTCCTCCTATGTGGGTTATAGTGAATAAAAAGCTCTTAGTGGAATTACTCAACTTTTAGAGAAAGGGGATCCATTTATTAAGGATGATATCGCACATAAAGCATTTGATGCTTTGAAGAATGTGTTAATTCACACACCATTGTTACTTCCCCCAAATTACCATCAAGATTACTTTTTATACATAGTTGCTTCAGATGGTACCATTTCCATGGTGCTTGTCCAAGAGGACGATTCAGATGGTAAACATGTGATTTATCTTCTCGGTAGAAATATCACCTCCTCTAAAATTAAATATTGACATGTTGAGAAATTGGCATTTCAAGTTTTACAAGTTGTCCAACACTTTCCTCACTATATTCTTCCACACAAAACTATTATCATTTGGGATTGCAACGCCATGCAACACATTCTTATTTGACAAGTGCTAGGGGGGAATACTCCAAATGTATTGTTATTCTACAATATTTTGATTTGGAATTCATTAAAGCCAAATCTAAGAAATCATTGTTATTTTCCGAATTGATTTCTAACCTTCCCAACACTGAAATAAAAATTGTGGCAGAAGATTTGATCCCTAATGAATCTCTTTTTTTAATCAGTTTCTCTAATCTCTCGTATGGAGATATCATTATCTATCTCCAAACCCAAAACATTTTCCTAGACTTATCACGTGCTCAATTTCATTGAATTTGATACCTAGCTCAACAATATATTATTTTAAGCTATATCCTTTATCGCCATGGTGTCCTGAAGATGAACCACATTATTTGGTTCGAAACGTCACCAAATCCTAACAATGTGGTTAATCCGAAAGACTTATATCTACATTATGGATCACAAAAGTCTTAGATCTAACATTTAACCATGTTGGAGCATGTGGTGGTCATATGTCTGGGTATGCCACTGCCTAAAAATAATTGTGTGCTAGATATTTTTGTTCATTTTTCTTTAAACATTACATTATCACAGTCCAAAAACACCATTCTTATCAAATATATAACCATAAAATTCACGCACCTAATGCTTCACTTTACCTTGTCATTGCCATTAGCCCTTTTGCTAAATGGGGCATTGACTTCATGACATGTAACCATGAATCGACTATGGGGCATGGGCACATTATCATTGTCTAATCCAGGAGGATATTGGAGGCCACCTACCTATTCCACTTGGACCCTCACCATTGTTTCTTTCAGTTTTTTAGTTTCCTTAATTGTAGCAGAGTTTACTATTTTTCACAGTTTTTCGGGTCCTAAACTTCTGGAGCCGTTTTGAGGCCCTAAACAACGTTTTTTTGGAAAATTTGCTTGTTGATTACCAAAGAAATCATGTCGGTTGTTGTATTCTTTGAAGAGATATTTCCAACAAGGTATCATATGTGTCAAATGGAGATAATATGACAAAGTTACGACTCTAGGAAGTTGGTTGTCCAACTAACCCCAATGGGGCTGATAAACTCTTGGTGTTACATCTCCTCCGGTTAGGGTATTTTCTTATTGTTCAATAATAAAAATGCCCTTGAGCCTCATTTTAACTCAGTTCAGAGGCATGTAGCTGCCACATCTCTTCTCAAAGATAAGCTACCATCGCCTGAGCTATCTTATTTCCATTTTCTTTGTAAGCATAGTTCAGTATTTTTCTATTAATGAAATGAAGAGTTTTTCTGTTGCATATCTATGTTTATGATTATATATATATATATAAGTTATTTCATTCCTATTTAAGTTCATATCAATGGTATCAGAGTGGTCTACTCTTTCTCTATTTTTATTTGCATGTCCCCAATGAGGTCAGGGTATGAGTTAGGGCTCGATCTGGTTGGACCATTGCAGGGTTAGCTTCACAAAACCCGATGACCTCCCATGGTGGAAGAAAATAAAGGTGAGGTGGTAGGAAATCCTTTCAAAATGTTTCTTAAGGAATCCCTCGAGCAACAGAGGGACGTGATGATGGATAACTTTTCCCAAATCCTTCAACGGCTACCCACAGGTGATGCATCTTCATCCAGCATTCACTCTGGAGGTGCCACTCCTTTTAAGGTAAGAGTTAACTTCGATATTCCATATTTGAAGGCCTGATAGATGCAAACACCATAGATAAATGGTTAAATCTGTTGGAAGGATATTTTTCTGTTCATGACTTTTCCAATTGGGAAAAGATTACTTTTCCACTTCTCAAACCCGCCCCACACATTAAGAACTGGTAGGAAATCTACTGTGAACAAAAGGATGAGAGTGAACGCTTATTGTTTTCAGATACACCCACTTGGAATTCTTTCCGAGATGCCATCAAGGTACAGTATTACCTGTCAGGAGGTATGAAGATAAATACATAAAGTGGATCACGCTACGATAGGGAAGGGACCAATATGTGCCAGAGTTCACAAATACTTTCCATACCCTTCGCACAAAGCTGGGTATCAAGGATACTGAGCAATATTTGGTGCTCAAGTACCGCAACTGTCTACACAAGTACATATAGGATGATATGGAGTTCATGGACATCTCCTTGCTTGGCATGTGTATTAGTATGCTATAAATATTGAGAAAAAGTTTAAACAAAAGAAGTGGGACTTTGGATATGTGAATCCAAAACAAGGGAAAGGTGCCCCCAAACCACAAAACAAAGGATTAAGCCAAGTTGGGGCTACCCGGAAAACCCACCGAAGCCACAAGCAAAGAACAACACCACAAAGATGAATAACATGGGAAAATGGTGTGAGTTACATAAGAGATCCACTCACAACACAAATGAGTGTCAGGCCATGCAGTCACTAATGGTCGAGCTGAAGGCTTCCAAATTAGACATAGGTTCCAACTCTGAATCAGAAACTGATAAGGGAACTGACAAATGGAAGCAAATAATTGATGTGGATCCCAATGCCATCGTGGCCACCAAAAAGATCGAAAAAATTGAGCCCAAAGATCTAGAGGAGGGGGAACAGCTCTTCCACTCACATACGTGGCTAAAGGGTTCTTCGTTGCAGTTCATTATGGATAGCAGGAGACAAAAGAACCTCATTTCAACAGAGGTCATGAAGCAGCTAGGCCTAAAGACTATAGCACATCCACAGTCATACACAATCAGGTGGCTTCACCAAGGACGCGATCTTCGCGTCAGGGAGCAGTGTCTCCTTCCCTACAACATCAAGCCCTTCACAAATGAGGTGTTGTGTGACATTGCTCCTCTTGAAGTTTCTAATGTATTGTTAGGACAACCATACTTGTGGAAGAGACATGTTGTATATGATTCTAGACATCGTTCTATGATTACTACTTTGGCTAATAAGTTGTACATGATACCGAAGGTAGCCCCACCTACTGCCATCTCTCTGATCACTACAAAGCAATGCAGTAAGATCATTTCCCAAACCAAGAAATTTGTTTTTCTTATGATTCGCCCCCAAGGCAAGAAGAAGGTTATGGCCATGGCTTCCAGGCAAGGATCCTCTACACAGCAGCAGCAGATGGATAAGGTTATGGAGGAGTACGGGAATATTTTTTCCTCACCCACAGGGGTACCTTTGCACTATTAGATGCCTTTGACTATGCTATTGGTGCAATTCTTACTCATCATGCGAATTTAGTGGATTACCATAGTTAGACACTTTCAGACACATTCCAAAAGTACCCTACTTACGACAAAGAAATGTATTGCATTGTGCAGGACTGCCGTCAATGGAAGCATTACATTCTGGGGAAGGAAACGATCATCGACACAGACCACCAGCCTCTATAGTTCATACAGACACAAGGGAAGTTGCATAACAATCACCATCAGAAATGGTCCACCTATTTTCAATAGTTCCATTCGAACATTAACTATAAGAAGGGAAGCACCAATAATGTCATTGATTGCCTCAGCTGACCATTGGTCATGGTGCTAATCAATGTGCTCAACACCTGTAAGAATGAGACATCAGGGTGGATACATCTTTACAAGAGCGGTCCAGAATTCAGCAGCATATACCAGACACTCCTGGAAGGGAACAAAGTTCCAAATTTTCACCTTCAGGATGCACTATTATGCCACTTGGTACACATCTATGTTCCTTCAAGTGAGTGTGCCAAGACGATTTGGGAGGTGAACTACAGTCAGGTCCCTGGACATTTCGGAGTAGAGAAAATAGTGGTGGTATTGTAGAAGTATTTTTATTGGTCGAAACTCCGTCAGGATGTTGGGAAGTACATTAGATCTTGCACCACCTGTGTCATTGCCAAACCAACCATCAAGAAGCAAAGCATGTATAATCCTCTACCTACTCCTAGTTGACCTTGGGAATCTGTTTCCATGGATTATATGTCAAGCCTTCCTTCTACTAAGCAAGGCAATGATTGCATTTTCTTGGTCGTCGACAGATTCTCTAAGATGGCCATCATGGCAGCCTGCAAGAAGAGTATCACAATAAAGGCCACTACTAAGCTCTTCTTTGAGCGAGTGTGGGTACACTTTGGGATCCCACAGTCCATTATCTCATATCGAGATAGCACATTTCTGAGTTCATTTTGGTGAAGTCTCTGGTCGATGTTGGATACAAAACTTACTAAGTCCACGGCTTTCCATCCCCAAACTGATGGACAAACAAAGGTTGTCAATACTATGATCGTACACATTTTGTGCATGTACAAATCAAAAAATCCACGCACATGGGATGAAAGTCTCCCCTATGTCTAACACAGCTACAACAGATCTCTCCATAGCTCAACAGGCCACAGCCCCTTTCAATTAGGGCTAGGATTTTAGCCATTATGCCCCATTGATGTGGTCATACCATTTGCAGCCACTTAGGTAGATTCGGCTCACGTGTAGTCCGAAGTTGAAAGGGCTAACAGCTTCATTGAGCGCATACAACACATCTGCCAACAGGTCCATGATAAATTAGATAGAGCTAATGCTAAGTACAAGCAACACCATGATCAACATTGAGTGCCACACAAGTTCCAACTGGGTGACAAAGTTTGGCTACATTTGCAGAAGGAGTGTCTTGTTGGACCCCACTGCAACCTTCACTCGCTCCAATATGGGTCATACACCATCACCAAGGTCGTCAGTGACAATGCCTTTAAACTCAATATCCCACTGTTCCTTGGTCTGCACCCAATGTTCAATGTAGATCACCTTCAGCCATATTGTCCACCATTATTGGACACATCTGACATTGCAGAACAGCTCACACCAACAAAGCTCAACCCGGATTGCATGGAACAGGCCACAACTAATCAGATCATGGACATATAGATCAAGAACACTTGAAAACAAAGGATACAGCTATATCGAGGTATCAAAGTAGGCCAACTCCTTCACCAAGGAAAATGGCTCACCAGGGACCAAGTTCAGCAGAAGTTTCCTCATATCATGGCGGAACTCAACGCAATGGGGACCATTGCTTCCCACGGGGGAGGAATGATACTGGTGGATATTTGTGGCCACCCACCTATTCCACTTGGACCCTCGCCATTATTTCTTTCAGTTTTTCAATTTCCTTAATTGTAGCACAGTTTACTATTTCTGGCAGTTTTTTGGGTCGTGAACTTCCGGAGCCGTTTTGAGGCCCTAAACAACTTTTTTGGGGGGGGAAATTATAGTTATTGCTATGGGAATCATGTTGATTTTTGTATTCCTAAAAAAGATCTTTGCAACAATGTATCATACCCATCAAATGGAGATAATATGACCAAGTTACAACCATGGGAATTTCGTTGCCCAACTAAGCCCAACGGGGCCCATAAACTCTTGGTGTAACATCTCCTCAGAATAGGGTTTTGGTTGTTTATGGTTTTCTCTTATTGTTCAATAATAAAAAGGTCCTTTAGCCTCATTATAACTTAGTTCAAAGGCATGTAGCCGCCACATCTCTTCTCAGAGATAAGCTACCATCGCCCGAGCTATCTTATTTCCATTTTGTTTGTAAGCATAGTCCAATATTTTTCTATTAATGAAATGAAGTGTTTTTTTGTTGCATCTTTGTGTTTATGATTATATCTGTAATTTTTTGTGTTCTTGTTTAAGTTTGAATCATCGTCATGGATTATTTCACTAAATGGGCCAAGGAGATACCTACATTTTCCAATAACATAACAACTACAACACTTTTCATATTCAATCACATTATTGTTAGAATTATTGTGCCCAAAGCCATCATCACTAATCATGGTTCTCATTTTTGAAACTATATTATGACCAAATTATTTTCTAAGTTAGGTTTATGCCATGAAAATAAACACCTTACTATTCATAAGCCAATGGCCAAGACAAAGCAATAAACAAACTTATGATAATGTCACTTCAACAAATGATAGGGATTCACAAAACAAATTGGCACCTGATGAGTTTTTTCTAATTGTGGGCATATCGAACCTTTGCTAAAACAAGCATGACTTTTACACCTTTCTAGCTATTATATGGCTTAGAAATTGTTTTACCTATTGAATGTGAGATCTCATCTTATAAGTTAGTCGTCAAACTGCTCTCGTCTACTTCCACTAAGGAAGAACATCTTTTGTATTTAGCACATTTAGATGAAACTTGTCGTGATGCCTCTTTAGATAATGAGGTTCACAATAAGAATTTTAAATCTTACTATGATGAAAATGTTAAACCTCGAGTCTTTGTTGAAGGTGACTTGGTCCTTTTGTATGATCAAGAAAATGGTAAGTTAGGAGTTGCTAAGTTTGAGGCCATGTGGCATGGCCCTTATATCGTCAAATGAGTATTAGAAAAAGGTTCCTATGAACTAGTATATTATGATGGAATTCCTTTAGGAAAGATCATAAATGGGTTTTACCTTAAAAAGTACTATGTTTAGAATCCTTCTACATAAGTACTTTGTATATTGTTCCATATTTTTGGTGTGCTAAATTTTTTCTTTCTGATTTTTGTCCTTCGCTACTTATCTTGCATCGTGCTTGGCTTTTATATGTCGGTGTTGCCGTTGCATTACATTGGATTTTTTTATGTTTCTAATCGCATTACTCATAACACTACATTTTCCACATCGGAAATATATACGCCTATTAATGAGTAAGTGAGTTTACATGGTATATGCCTTTGTCGTATATCTAACAATGTCATGATGTATAGTGCAGTCATTGAACTATTACCCAATGCCATTTGTCTTGGTATTTGTTGTTTAGGTGTTCGAATTGATTCTCAACCCATAGTGTTGCATTAAGAAAAAAAATTATTCCATCCAAAGTCATACTCTTTTACGAGTATATTTAAGGGTTCATCTCTTGGAATAGGAATTTGGCTATCTAGAATATCAACACATTCCAAGAAACTTAATACATTTACAAACGTTCTAGCCAATTATTTATTAGATATACATTCACTAAATTTGTAAATTCCAAACATTAACACATCTCATAAGATAGTAGGAAAAATAGAATCCATTTTTCATTAATGGTTTTGAAAAAATGTTTTTACAAAATGTGTTTTGACAACACAAGTTTAAACAAAAATACAAATGAGTTATGTCTAATAATCATTAGGCTTGTGATGCTCATGGTAGAAAACTATTGCCCGAGTCACTCATTGAATAAAGTGACTCGTCTGCTTTAATACACCAATTTTATGGTGCGCATATCACAAAGGAACATCATCTATCTTTGTATCTACTATACTCTGAGTAAGACCCTCAAGGTCTTGGAGCTCCTCTACTACTTCGTGGTCATAACCACCCAATCCAACTTGCTGACACAACTTATATATTAATGGCATCCAAGTTGGTTGAATAATTCCATTATCTGCATGTCAAAATGGTATTAGTCTTAACACAACCAAGAAAAAAACTAATAATATATAACAAACAAAATATTACAAAAGTCCTTTTTACCTGATCCATCCCATTGGAATCCCTCAAGAGAGATAAATCTGGATCTCCTCAAAAATCCATGTTTGTATATGGATAATCCTTGATCATGATTAGTTATTTCTACAACCATTCAAAAAATGTGGGAAAAAATTAGGATTGATTACCACCTTCCATCAACTGAGCACATCTCGTCATTCGAGGTACTCTCGATGCAACATCATCCACCTCTATCCCTTGCATCAACTGGAATTTAATCTTCTATCTACTGTAGATTATTTGTATTCAAAATTTAACTACAGAAAATAATGATTAAATCATTACTACAATCTTCACAAATAATAATAGGAACTGATAATAATGCACACACACAAAATAATTGACACCAGCCTTTTTGTATAAATTGTCCCTGAAAAACCCCAATGTGGGGAAAACCAATTCTGTAGATAATGGTTTTATTTTATTTTTTGTAAGCTGAGGTGGGACTCTTTCTATTACTTTATAGAAAATAAAACAGTACATAGATCCAGATCAAAATAACTCGCCCGCATGGGGAAACCGAGTATTTAAACCATCTAAAGTTTTTAAGAGCCGACCAGAAATAGAGGGTCCAAAGTCTGAAAATCTTGGCAAGATGAACTAGACAGTCCTGATTACTTCTAATCCTACTAATCTGCATAGAAACATTCCCTTTATCTAAAACATGCAGGAAACTATGTTTAGCAAAATTATGTATTTTCCTATACATATCTGATCCTCAGACATCTTCAGTTGCAGGTTGTTGGTTTGCTCCTCCGTCTACGCCCTGATGATCTCCCTTCAACAGCTGATGTAATTCATCCAGTTTCTCCTCTTGTCTTTCTAGAGCAATGTGTATGAACCTCAACTCCCTACGCATCTCTGGGCCTCCCTGCGCTATTTCCGCCATCTCAGTAGCAACTTGCTCAAGAGCTTTTTCCAATAACCTTTTCATAACCCAATACATGTGGAGCGATTGCTTGAACAAAGACATTCTGCCCCTAGTGTTACCTGGGTCCTACAGTAAGAATTCCCAATCCTCCATTTCTTCGTCAGATTGGCCTTGTAAAGACTCCTCCTCCAGGTGTTGTATAATTCTTCTGATCTCTGGGTTTGTATTCTGCTGGTAAGCTCTCTCAGCCTGGCGAATTTTCTGTTCTATCGAGCTTCTTGCTTTTTTTACAGGTGTCGTTTCCTGCTTGGAATTCTCTCCTCTGTCGCCTGCGTTCCTTCTCTGCCTCTGACCCCTCATACCACCTGCGGCTGCTCTATTTCCCGAACCCTTAACATTTCTTTTCCTGCCATATCTCCTTACTTGTTCCTCCGATGAGGCTGGCTAATCCCCTTTCGCCTGCTGGTTCCTGGCACCTGCAACGTTGCCTTGGGCTATATACTTCCTGTGGGATTCGCATCAGGGGTCAGCGTCTGCAGGGTCGTCCTCAATCTCAAAAATTTCTGTTGGGAGCTCCTCATTTGTAATAGCCTTGCCTTTGCTATCCCTATTCTTGTCCGCTGCGCTCTTCGGCTCCTCCGCTACCCTAGACTTCATCCTAGTTTCCATGGTAGCTCGAATAATGCCACGGGCTATGCTCTGGTGCCAGTGGAAAGCAATTCTGCCTCGCTGAACCGTTCTTGTCCCGCCCTCTGCGCTCTAAGTTAGGAAAAAGTAGAACTGTGGCTTTTTCTTGCCTGTCCGATGTTTTATAACTATGCGATCGCCAAAGTACGCGGCTGAATCGGCATTACACTGCCTTCGATTATTATCTGGGATGTTGCCTCTCCTGGCCATCATTCCTAGATTAAAGTTTACCGTCAGTCGATCTGACAAGCCGTTCCATCCTCCTCTCCGATCGCATGCATTAATTATTTCCAAGTGGGAATGATCCTGAGCTTTCTTCCACGCACGCCGTCGGTGAACCGTTCGGTGCATTCCCATCAAATCAATCTTCTATCCCAACTGACCTGCATTCATGAATCAGGATCTCCAGTCCCATTCACCTGCCCAACTCGTTTCTTCTGACGTTATCGCGTGTTGCCTGTGCATGATCCTCATTAATAATCGTTTCCAAGTCTAGCCAATCCCTGCTAGCACAAATCGATTTCCATTGGCTATCTACCATGTTGTCTCGTCCTTTACAGCCCCAATTCGCCAGGAAGTCGGCCACGTGATTCCCATTTCTCCTAACATGGCAAAATAATTTGTAATCAATCCTTATTAGCAAACCTGCTATCTCCTGTACAATTCTGGTTGTCCTCCAACTGTTTGTTATTCGCTCCCAATCTCTTCCATTGCTAAGTTTCTTCAAAATTTCAATCGCAATCTGAGAATCGCCAACTATTTCCAGGCTTGTATAACCATTTCTGATTGCAATCCTTAGTCCCTGGTGGATTGCCCAAAGTTTTGCCTCATTATTCGTCATTTCCCCGCCCCATTCCGCATAAATCCACCTTACCTGTTTCTGACTATTACGGAAAATACCTCCGAAACCAGCATTGCCCGAATTCCCCTTCGATGCTCCATCGAAGTTTAGTTTAATAAAGTTATCTCTGGGGTAGATAAAGTTGTCAGGATTTTGGATTCGATCATTATGCTTGCTGCCATGTTTATGAAAAACCATCTCATACTTTAGGTTCAAACTGTTCAGAATCATCTCCTCTGTGTGGTTCGCTTTCCAATCCTCCACATCCCATTTCTCTGCCAAGATTCTTTCCCTCATTAAGCTGACCGCCCGTTTCCATATAATTTCCGGATCTTTAGATTTGTCCTGAAAGATCCGACGGTTCCTTTCTTTCCAGACCATCCATAGAACGAAACCTGCAATAAGATCCCAAGCTCTGCTAACAACTTTGCATTGAAATTTCTCCTGATTCCAGTGGAATATGATTGCGTTGATGTCTCTGAGACCCATCTCTAGTTTACCAAATATCTTTCTTGTATCCCTCCATACTTTCTTAGTGAATGAGCAGTAAATCAGGAGATGAGACCGGTTCTCTTCTGCGTTTTTGCAGAGACAGCATCTTGAAGGTCCGCTGAAGCCTTATTTTGAATTTTGTCCCAAGTTAGAATCTTGTTCTTGGCTACAAGCCATATGAATAGGGAGACTTTCGGCCACCATTTACTTCCCCATATAGTTTTCCATTCAAGATTCTCCTCATCCATAGACTGTGTCTCAAATAAATAGTATGCCTCTTTGATAGTGAAAGAACCTTTCATGGAGTTCCCTCATCTAAGAATGTCCCTACCTTCGCGGGCTTTAAATTTCCTAGAATCCACCTCCTTCATGTATGCTTCTTGTTGCTCTTGGTTTATATCGCAATCCCATTCACTTGGATCTATCCATTTTCTCCATATTCCATCCAATTCATTCTCTTTCCAATAATCTTTGACATGGTTTCGATTTCCCCCTATTTTTCCTGTAACTGTTGGATCGTTTGAATTCTGCTCATTTTTTCCTTCTGCTGCCATTTTTCCTCCCAGAAATTGGCTTCCCCTCCACATCGGACTTCCCAGAAAATATGGTTTTCAACAATATCTCTGTTCTAGCAGGCTAGGTCCTAGATTGTTGAACCCTTGGGGGTTTCCCTCTGCCTTAAAATGTCGACTGATGTGTTTGGCATATTGTATTTGCGTCTCCAAATGGCTTTCCACAGGTCATTACCCCCCCTTAGCCAGCGCCACCAAAGCTTTTCTCCTAACACCTTGTTAAGTCTTTCCGGGTCACGTAATCCCAATCCTCCTTTTTCCTTCCTTTCTGTTAGGTGTTTCCAAGAAACAAGGGCCCATTTTTTCTGATGATTCATTCCTCCCCAAATGAACTTTCTCATGATTTCTCTAATTTTTGAACAGATACCTAAAGGCGTTGCCATTATCGACAGAGGATATATGGGAATAGCTTGGAGGACTGATTTCACCAGCACTATCCTCCCTGTCATATTCAGGGTTCTAAAAGCCCAGTTCGCAACTCTGTTTCTCAATTTGTCCAAGACTCCTTGCCAGTTTTTCAATCTTTTGGAAGTGAAGTCCAGCATATTCCCCAAGTATTTTGTTGGCAACTCTCCTCTTCTGAAGCCCAGCAGTCTTATGAGATGAGTTTTAATCTGTTCCATTGTGTTGAAAATAAATACACAGGATTTGTCTCTATTGATCTCCAGTCCGGAGGCTTCAGTAAATAAGTCCAAAATCTTCTTCAGCTGTCTCACTTCTTTCACAGTTGGTTCCCCGAAAATCATAATATCATCAACAAATTGCTGATGAGTTAGAGGCAACTCATTACCCCATAGCTTCAAGCCCTTGATTTTGTTCGCTGCCCATTCTTTTTTAATGTATCTACCAAGGCCTTCTGCTGCCAATATGAAAAGAAACGGAGATAATGGGTCTCCCTGTCTGATTCCTCTAGATTAAAAGTTTTTGAGGGATTTCCATAACGAGTATGGAGAAGATCGGGGATGAAATTAGACTATGAATCCATTTTACCCATATCCTACAAAAGCCAAAACTTTCCAGGACTTCTCCCAAGTATTTCCAATTCAGTCTATCATAGGCTTTCGACAGGTCTAATTTAATCATCATTCCCTTTTGGTTTTTCATTTTTAAAGATTGGATGACCTCTTGGGTTACTACTAGGCCATCAAGGATTTGCCTACCTTCTACAAAACCGGTTTGTTCAGAAGATATTAGCTTATCCAACAGAGGTTTCAGTCTTTTAGCAATCAAGGATGTTATTATCTTATAAATGACATTGCTTAATGCTATGGGTCTAAACCCATTAGCATCTTCTAAGTTATCATTCTTAGGAATCAAAGCATAGAAGGTGGAATTAATAGCGGGCCATACCTTCTGGTTCATCCAGGATTCTTCTATCAGCTCTAGGATTTCTCTTCCCAGAAAATGCCAGCTCGCTTGAAAGAATTCAATCGTGAAGCCATCTGGACCTGGAGCAGTACCTTTTTTCATGGATTTAACTACTTCTTCTACCTCCTCTAAATTAGCAGCTCTCATCAAAGCATTATTTTGGTCTTCTGTAACTAATCGGGGGATGGCAGAGCATATTTTCTTTAGCTTCCGATCTGTCTACTGATGGTTCAGCTAAGATATCTTTGTGATGGTCCACCAGCACCTGTTCAATCCCTTCTTGCTCCACTACTCTCTTTCCATTCTGATCTTTGATGGACAATATCCTATTTCTTTGTCTGTGTTGGATAATTGCCTGATGAAAAAATTTAGTGTTTCTTTCCCCTTCCCTTAACCATCTTATTCTTGATTTCTGCCTCCACAACACTTAATCTTGTTTCCGCCTTTCCTTGAGTTTTCCAAGAATTATCCCCTCCTCTCTAATGCTTTCCTCTGTCCTACCTTCTGTGATTATCTTCTGTTGCAGAGATTCCATTTCCCCTTCTAGTTTTTGTTTTTCCTCCAAGATGTTACCAAACTCCTCCTTGTTCCATTTCTTGATTTTCCCTTTCAATTCTTTAAGTTTTAGTTGGAATGTATGCATCTTTCCTTTACCCTGAGCTGAACTCTGTGTCCACCATTCTTCCATCTTCTTAATAAATCTCGGATCCCTTAACCAAAAGGATTCAAATCTGAAGGGTCTCCTTCCACAATTCTTTTTAATATCCATCTCTAGTCTGATAGGCCAATGATCAGAACCAAGGCAAGGCATGATCTTTGCTTCAACGAAAACATCCTTGTTCATAACAGGTTCTAATACTAAGAAGCGATCAAGTCTCAAGGCTATCTGATTCTTACCCCCCCTCCTATTGTTCCAGGTACAGATTCCATTGATTGTTCGAATGTCAACTAATCTTAATTCATCAATCATGTCATTGAACATACTCATGTATTGATCAGCTTTTCTTATCCCCCCCTTTTTCTCCTCTAGGGTACGGATTAGGTTAAAATCACCCCCTATAATCCATGCAGGCTCTGGATAGATTCTACGAATTGCCTTCATTTTTTGCATGAAGTTTTCTTTCTCCCCTAGGGTGGGTGGGCCATAAACCCCTGAAATGACTACTTTTTCTTTCGTTCCTACTATTCTACCAATGCCTGTAAGGATACTGGTCATGTTGGTCCAACCTTCTAGGATTATGTCATTTGGGTTCCATAAGATAGCAATTCCTCCCGCAGATCCAATAGCATCTTGCCCCATAACTTCGTATTGGAGCTTATTTTTGTTAATTATTTCTTCCAACTGCTGCACTGAAACTTTTATTTCCTGAAGAATCATAATACTCGGTTTTTCTTTTTTCAATTTCTCTTTCATATATCTCTGTTTTCCTTTTTTGTTTAAGCCTCTAATATTCCAGCTGATGACAATCCTTTAAAACTTTTGGTAGGAGGGGAAAAATACCTCTGACAGAGGTATCACTTTACCTGAGTTTATCAGCGTTTCTCCCACAGTCTGAATGGCTTCACTCAATGTCTTCCGTCCTCTTTTCCTGCTATTTTTGCCAGAAACGTCCATTCCCATCTAATCATTCTCCTGTTCGCTTGCTATGATTAACTGTTTATCCTTGCTCTCCCCTTTTTTTTCCTTGTATTTTTGAAATGCTTCTTTGTACAATTGTTTCTGTTTCTCTGGTATGAATCTGTTATCCAAGTTTTTCGTTCCTGAATTAGTTGTTTCATGATTTTTTCCTCCTCCACCTCATTTTCCTTCTGGTTCTCCACTTCCATCTGGGAATGCTCTGTCACTATTTCTGACTCTCCCACCACCCTTTCTTCCACTGCTTTCCCCATACTCTTCTCTTTTTCCTTTGTTTCCGTGACTACTTCCATAGGTGTATTGCCAAGCTCTTCATCATCCCCCAGGTTCACTTCATAGTTCTCGTTTTCATTTTGAAGGACATGGAACTTGTTTTGGCTCATTGTATTAAGGGTCTTTTCATGCGTCTGAGTCTTGGGACCCTCTTTGCCCTGTTTCTTCCTTCTTGAAACTTGTTGAAAATCCCTATCTGCCTCTCCCATTTCTCCTGCTTCTCTTTGATGTGTTTCTTGGCTTTTATCGAACTCTTCCTCCTTATTCAGCGGACATTGTCTGTATAGATGGTCGTATTTGTGGCACTTACGGCATCTGAACGGAATATGTTCATAGTCTATTGGCTGTTTCTAGATATCATCATGATATTCCAGTTCAATAGATTCTGGAAGAGGCTCAGATATATTCATATATACACAGAGCCTTGCATATGAGTTATACTTTCCGCACTTTGTCGCCTCTGCTATTTTAACAAAGCCCCTGATTGTATTTCCAATACCCTCTAAGATTTCAGGGTCCCAAAATTCCTCTGGTATTCCAAACAATCGAACCCAGATTGGGGCAGCCAGCATTCTTTCATTTTCCGGGTTGTATCTTTCCTCCCAGTGTTTCATGAACATACCTGCATTATTCATAAAATACAGCCCCTCCTCGAAAACCCTTTCATTGTCCTCCAGGTTTGCGAAGATAACTGTAAAAAACCCTTTCGCCCCCAGTTTCAGATCTATATGTCCTTTTGGTCTCCATCTTTGGTGAATCCACCTGTTCAGTTCTTTCTCAGTTGGCCAGTACCCTATGAACTTACAAATCAACGCATGATCCTTCATGTAGCAGGTGTATTCCTCAAGTTTATTGCAGGGAATGACATATCTGGGATGTTTTTGGGCCCTCGGAAGACATTTCCCTCCCATTCTCTTTTGCCATAGGTTACCCATCACTGGAGCATTGTTCTCCTTCATATTTCGTTGCGTTCTGGTAGTACTGGTTTCCCCCGCAACAACATTTTTGTAGGAGGGGATCTCTCCCCTCCCCTGCTGATTTTCCATTTCCTCCTCAGGTCTAATGTCTTTAATGTTAACCTTATTTCTCTACTGAAAACCTATCAGAAAAATTGTTTAACTCTAAGATTACCTTAGGCGGACTGGCAACCTTGCTGCCCGCCGACTGCTGCTCCGCGATTTCCGCATGCGGCGCTCAGGTCCTGCATTCCCACTCCATTAGGGTTACCTCGTCGCTCCGTCTGTCCCTCCTCAGAAAACTTCCAAAAAATCATAGATAATGGTTTTATTATTATTAAACAAAAATGAGAATTAAAATCTTATTTCCTCGCATTAGAAAAGCTCTAGCATATATTTTCTCCACTGGAAAAATTGATTTGGAAACACAAGTTTCCCTTCTCCAAAACCACATGGCCTCATCCTTACAACTCACACCTCCTGCCTGCAACTCACGCTGGAAAATATAGAAATTCATATGGCCCTCTCTGGAACTCACACCACCTTTGGAAATTAGTTTTGGTGATAATATTTGTCTCTTGCCACTTGATTGTTCAACTGGCACCTCTTTCAATACCTATCTCTGACAACTAGAAATCAAATTGTTTCCCATGTATGTGCACAAGCTAGTATGTCCTTACTATAGAATAATTTGGCCTTTCTTTCTCTCTCTGGAAACTAGAAATCACTAAGAAAAATTCCTCTAGAAATCTTCTTTGTTGAAACGCCTCTAAAAATTTCTTCCTCACTCAAATTTTGCCCTTGCTATAACTGCAAACCAAGTGATTCGAACTCCTTGATGATGTCGCTAATTGATGCATTGATTTGCTCTTATAATATCTCATTGATGAATCAATGACCCTAATCTAATTAAAATCAATGGATAATATCATCTTGACTCCATCAAGTGCCCTTTCAACAAGTCTCTAGAGCAAAATAGGTTTATGTCAATTATCTAATTTAATTAACCAATTTTTCTAAGTTAGATTTAGGAAAATATTTAACAATTGGATAATTAATATAATTAAGGTATTTTCCTTGGAAGCATTTTCTAGATATTGGAGATAATTATCCTCATGTGTTTGTTATCCTCTTAGACACCAATAGAGATACAACACCTATCTGAACTACTCAAAAACTAACAGTGAACACATCAAGGGCACCCTTTTCAGGAAAAAGGACACCAAAATGGACCATAGCAGAATTGCTGAGTCCACTTGTCTTACACTTCATTAATTGATTTTTCATGTTTATTGCTAATTATTCACACCAATTGAAAATTGTAGGCTCCATACACTCCAATGCATATCGCAGTTATGCTTTGATAGCCACATGTGTAGTTGCACTTCCTACTATGCAGGTTATAGTGAATAAAATAGTTCTTAGTGGAATTACTTGACTTTTAAAGAAAAAGGTTCCCTTTATTTGGGATGATACCGCACATTAATCATTTGATTCTTTGAAGAATGTGTTAATTCATACACCATTGTTACACCTCCACGATTATCATTAATTTACCTTTGATACTTAGTTGCTTCAAACGGTACCATTTCCATGGTGCTTTTCCAAGAGGATGATTCACATTATAAACATGTGATTTGCTATCTCAGTAGGATCCTCACAACCTATAAAATTAAATATTCACATGTTGAGAAATTGGCATTGGAATTTGTACAAAATTTCCAAAATTTTCATCACTATATTATACTGTGAAAAACTATTGTCATTTCTTATTGCAACCCCATGCAACACATTCTTGCTCGAGAAGTGATAGGAGGGAAATATTCCAAATGGATTTTTATCCTACAATATTTGATATGGAATTTATCAAAGACAAATCTAAGAAATAATTGGTATTTTTCGAATTTATTTGTGACCTTCCCTACACTAAATAGAAATTGTGGCAGAAGATTTGATCCCTAACGAATCTCTTTTTTTTATCCCTAGTATGGAGATATCATTATCTATCTCCAAATCCGAAACATTTGGAAAAGCTTATCAGTGTTGAATGTCATCCAATGCATTACCAAGCTCAACAATACATTATTGTTTATCGTCATGGTGTCAACATTGTTTAACACAAGAAGAAGTTGAAAATTTTCTTAATGATTTTCCATGCTAGAGAATGTGGTGGTCATATGTATAGGTATTCCACTACCCAAAAAAAAAATTGTGCTAGATGGTTTTGTCCATCTCTCTTTAAATATTGCATTATCACAATCCAAAAACTCTATTTGTGTCAAATCTATAATCGTAAAATGTGTGTACCTCCTACTCCACTTTACCCTATAGTTGCCATTGCCCCTTTTTCCAAATGGAGCATTGACTTCATGACATGTTACCCTCACTTGTACAAGGGGCATGGGTACGTTATCATCTTCATTGATTGTTGCACTGAATGGGTTGAGGTGATGCCTACATTTGCTGATTTGATTTATCCGAAAGCTAGCTACAAAAATACGCTATAATTTTTCTTGTATTCAATCACGTTATTAGATTCAGTGTGCCCTCAGCCATCATCACTAGTCATGGCTCTCATTTTTAAAACCATATGATGACCAAAGTATCTTCTAAGTTGGGTTTATGCCATGAAAACTTAACACCTTACTATTTGTAGGCTAATGTCTAAGACAAAGGAATAAATAAAGTTCTAACAACGATACTTCAACGGATGATAGGGATTAACAAAATAAGTTGGAACATGATGATTTTTGGGAAATATAGGCATATCAAACCTTTGCTAAAACAACCACCACTTTTACGCCTTTCTAGCTATAATATGGCTTAGAAGTTGTTTTACCTGTTGAATGTGAGATCCCATCTTTGAAACTAGTTGTCAAACTGCTCCCTACCACTTCCACCTAGGAAGAACATCTTTTATATTTAGCACATTTAGATGAAACTCGTCTTGATCTTGCTTTGGCTAATGAGGCTCAAAAGAAGCGTATTAAACCTTACTACGATAAAAAAAGTTAAACCTCGAGTCTTTTTTGAAGGTGACATGGTCCTTCTGTATGATCAAGAAAATAATAAGTTAGATGTCGATAAGTTGAATCCCATGTGGCATGTCCCTTATATCGTCAAACAAGTAATAGAAAAATGTGCCTATGAGCTAGTCAATTATGATGGAATTCTTTTAGGAGAGCCCATAAATGGGTTTTACCTCAAAATTATTATGCTTAGTATCCTTTTACATATGTACTTTGTATATTGTTGTACCATATTTTTGGTGTGTTGCATTTTGTCTTTTTGCAAATGGTTTCTATCCTATGTTGCTTATCTTGTGTTGTACTTGGTTTGAAGATGTCGGTGCTCCCTTTACTTTGTATTGGATTTGCTAATGCTGCTAGCCACGATACTTAGGCCCTTGCATTTTCTACATGGGGAATCTATAGACCTACTAATGAGTTGGTGAGTTTACATGGTATATGTTATGGTCGTACAACTAAGAATATGAAGCAGTATAGTGTAATCATTGAACTATTATCCAATACCATTTCTCTTGGTATTTTCTATTTGGTTGTTCGACTTTATTATTAACTCATAATGTTGTATTTAAGCAATGTTTATTTTATCTGAAGTCCTACTCTTTTACAAGTATATTTAAGGGTTCATCTCTTGGAACATAAATTTGACCTTGTAGAATATCAACACATTCCAAGAAATCTTAATACATTAACAAGCACTCTAGCCAATTACGTATTATACAGACATTTGTGAAATTTGTAAATTCCAAACCTTAACACATCTCATAATATAATAGCCAAAATAGAATATGTTTTTCATTAATAGTTTTGCAAAAAGGTTTTTACAAAATGTGTTGAGAAAATAAAGGGCCCACCACCTATATATATTGATACATGCGGATAAAAAAAAATAGAGATGAGTAATGTCTAATCATCCCTAGGCCCATGATGCTCATGGTAGAAAACTATTGCTCGAGGCACTCCCTAAAGAAAATGACTCATTCGCTCTGATACTCCAACTGTATGGCGTTGATATCGTCAAGGAAAACCAGTTATCTATGTATTTTCCATACCCTTAGTAAGACCCTTAAGGTTTTGCTCCACCTCTTGGATCTCCTCTACTACTTCATTATCATAATCACCCAATCTAAATCGTTGACCTTTCCTATGGAGTGGTGACATCCCACCTCGCTGAATCGGTCCAATATCTGCATGTCAAAATGGTTTTAGCTATAGTTTTAACACGACAAAAAAAAAAAAAAAAAATAACAAAAATACAAAAAAAAAACAACAACAACAACAACAAAATATTACAAAAGTCCTCTTTACCCGATGCATCCCATTGAAAACCCTTGGAAAGCGCTAAATTTGGATCTCCTTGGAAATTTTTCCCTGCATATGGATAATCCTCGATCATGATTAGTTGGGTCTACAACCATCTAAAAAAATTGGTACCAAATGAGGATTGATGACTTCCTCCATGGTGTGCCAACAACTCAACCCATCTTGTCATGTGTGGTACTCTCGGTGCAAGATCATCCACCTCTATCCCTTTTGGACACATTAAGGGCACCCTTTCTAGGTAAAAGGACACCAAAGTGGACCCATAACCTAGTTGCTTCAGTTGACCTATCTTAGACTTAATCAATTGATATTTCATGTTTATTACCAACCCTTGGCACGAGTTGAAAACTATAGGCTTCATACACTCCAATGCATATTTCATTTGTCCTTTGGTAGCTAAATGTGGAATTATGCTTCTTGTTATGCAATTTATAGTGAATAAAAAATTCTTAGTGGAAGATCCATTACATTATTAATAAGAATATTTATGTTGCTTTTTCTTGTTCCCTCGAATAGTATTGAGTGATATTCCCATTCGTAGTTTCACAACCTCCCTTTGAACCAATTAACAAAATTTGGGCTCCTCTTCTTGAAAGCTCAGTAAAAAATATATATATCTTCCACATCAATAGTGAGGGTAAGGACACCAACTCATAAGAGTTTCTCATTTTCATCCCACGTCGTCACTAAATGTCCTAGTAACTATAACTAATCTCTTTTGCATAAAATCATGAATAATTTCATTAAACCGAATTCACGGAGGGCCAACAATGTGTATGGATAATTGGATGCTACCAAATATTCTACTTTGTGTTATCTTTCTCTCCACTCTAACATCTTGTTGATCAAATAACATGTAAACGTCAAGGGGAAAACTTATTAGCCAACCAACATGAAGAATTTTTTATTTTTTCTATTCAAATTTTAAAAATTCATTTTTCTTTGTGGATGTCGCAATTTATAGTTAGAGACAGTGTGACTGTGTCACACCTTTCCCGTTTGGGACATGCAACAACTCGCTAGTGGCGCATTTCCTGATATGGGCAAGGTGCGACATCTCAAGGGCGTATTCCCCCCCAATTAATAATGTTGAAATCAACTGAAGTCATCAAGAAAACGTAATATAAAAAATGTGATTGAAAGAAATGTGATTGAAAATCATCCACTGGAGTGCCTGAAATCGCTACCTTAAAATCAATCTAAAATGTAGACATTATGATGGAGATTTGCAACTGCTCATGAAATTTTAATCAAAATCACAAGACACAAACCTAATCTACTCCTTTGCGGACATTAATTCACAATTTACAATAAAAATCTCAGACATGCAATAATAAATCACACACATGCAAATACTATTTTTCCTGGGGAAAGCAATCTGTTAAAAACTCTAATGTTTGCTTGCATTAATATAATGAATAAATATGTATTGCAATTGCTCTGCTCAACTGAGCACAACCTGCAAGTGCATAACATATCTCTCTACTCACTGAGAATATCTGGCCCAAACTTAGTCAATTTATGCCTCTTCTTGAGATCATATTTCCTTGCATTGTTGCTTGAGAAATTAGGCCCCTACTATTTAGAAATTTCTATAAAATGGATTGTGCAATTCCCTAGGTTGATCATCTGATTGCATGTAACACATGTACATTGAAGACTAGTCTACAATTAATGTTACACTGCCTTGGAATCTCTACCAAGCCTAGGGAACTCAATTTCTCTGCATGCACTAGCTATTTTGGGCTTGTTGGGTTGTGTTATATTCTTTCCATGACTAACGTATGTAATGAATCGGGGGGTTAAACGGGGGG